>JAQFZZ010001302.1:0-11713 GCA_034696405.1 Isotoma caerulea
TACTTACTTTATGAACGATGCCTAATAACATGGGAATAATAATAATATGATGGAGAAATCTCATTTAAGCCACCTTGTTGGTAATCTACTCAAGAAACTATTCTACAAGGTGGTATAGAATCAGAACAAATAGAAGAGGTGGGACTAGGTAAGTCCTTCCTATCAAAGAAAGGTAAAAGCAATAAAACCCTCCTGGACTGGTTTGGTTTATTGAATTCCTGGCAAGAAGAGAGAAAGTTAAAGTAAAATGAATGGATGTTGAAATGTTCATGCTTCATAGCAGCCACTACTGCCATCATCATCAGCAAACGAACCACCATCACCTCTAATCAAATCGTTTAGAGAGATTATTACTACGAGGAGGGAGTTATTAGTCCAATTCTCGTGAATTAAAACTGACTGATGGTATTATTCCATTTTACTTCGTTTACTTTCACTCATTCAAAGCAAATCTCATTTTGCATTATTTGGATTGCATGACAAGTAGTACAATGTTTTAGGTGAAAGCATGCGAATGCTAATGTGATGTGCCAATGTTGATTGTGTGCGTGTATTACCAACTACCTAACCAATGTTAGTATATTTACCCAAGAGCAACCTAACCAAACCACCACCGACCAAAGATTTTCACCCATTTGGTTGAATTTGGCAAGGGTAGAAGGCTACCATTCGTTATTTGTAGCAGAAAGGAAACCCCACGTGGGTAGTGTAATTTCATTCACTCAAAACCCAAGGTGAGTTTTCACTTCATGAAATGGTGAAAGGAACCTTAGTAGATAGATAGGTGGATATTTGTTAGAGTTAGACAGATGCTTTCAAGAGATGACCTGATTTTACTAGAATCTAAAATCTAGATACTTTGTAAAAACAACCTTAAAATGTTTCAGGATAGATTGGAATAAAGTCTAAGGCACCTGTGTATTATTATGTTGATAGATACATAGAAGAAGTGAAAGTGATGGTGGTGGTACTATAGGACCCACTACTACCTACCACCTCAGAGTAGTAAGATGATGACTATGATGATAATGATACATAATGTGACCTGTTCCTACTTCCTAAGGTATATTCAAGGAGTATTCTGATGCAAACAGAGAGGAACAGACGGAATAATAAATTCTCATTTGGCAACTTTAGAGATAGATAGAAAGAGTTTTAGCCAAAGCACATCTTTGCGTGTTGCCACCCCATCAGGCCAAAAACTACGGCATAACTCTTCATGTTCTGAGCTGTTTCTCCGTGAAAATTCTTTACTTTAATCTTGATTGCTTTTGTGGTATGGACTTTCACTATATCAACGAAGAGACTACCACAACCACAACAACCAGTCCAGTATCTCTTGGAGTAGGTAGGGAAGGATCTATCCAGAAATTCTGTAGGACATTTTGTTCCTTCCCTGGGAATAAATTGAAAGGATGTAAAGATATCGTGACAATACAAAGCATTTCTTAACTATTAAACTGAATCCCCTCCACATCCACCCAGTTGTTTGTTGTCCGATGAAGATCAAACTCAATCTCATGCATCACAAAATTTTACTTTTATTTAAAATTGTAAAGTTTGAATAACTGATACAAAAGCAAAATATGAAGGTATTGATTCACCTTTTCTCAACAAAAGCGAAAACTGCACTTTGTTGTATCACATCGGGTCTACTATTACTTTTCTTTCTGGAAATATCTCCAAAGTGACCCAATCTATTTCACCCACATTGTCATATCATTGTACGTACCATAGCAAAAGGAAATAGCTGCGATGGAAAACAAACTCTTAAAAAGCCAATAGCTACTCCTGCACACATGGTACCCTACACTGCAGACCGTATCGGACTTTTTTCTTCTTTTTTATCTATTACCATGGTCAGTGGGCCTTTATACATACATGTTAAGGTGAATATTACCCGAACTGTCCAACTGACCTAAGAAGGAAGGTACTTTTCCCACTTATCCTTCAAGCCCTTTCCACCCTATTTCCCACTTCCCACTTCGACTTCCCGTTTGCTTCTTTTCACAACAAGAACAGCTAATAGATAGAAAAAGCAAACTTTTACACTATACTATAAGTCTTATGTAACAATCTGCAGGGAGGATGAAAGTGTAGGAGTAGATAGATAATCTTTTGCAATTTTTTTTCCTCTTATTTTATTTCTACTTTAAGAAAAATAACCCGACAGACTGCTAACCAACTTTGTTCATGTAGAAAAAAAACGAAAGAGAGATAATTGGGTGAGTTGGAAGATTAGTTCGTATAAGGTTTTCCAGATAGAGTTGTACTTGTACATATTACTCAAGGAATGAATGAGATAAATCTAGTGTGTGCCTTCCGTGGTTTTAAGTTTAAGTAAAAAAACTATAACAATGATATTTTTCTTGAGAACTTATTCAAAAGATCTGAAGTTACTTTTAGGGTTTCTTTGAACCTTAAACAGATCACATACAAACTTACTAATAGATTATTACTAAACAAAAGTAAGTTGCAAAAAAACACGATTTCTTTGTTATGTTTTCTTCCCTTGATCATTCTATAATTTCCGGTTTGTACTATATAAGAGAAAGACAAGAAGTAGAAGAATGAAATTCTGTAGTAGACAAAAAAACTAATGGAAAATAAAGTACTTAATGCAGGTTGAGGTTTCATTGTGTTTCCTATTGGTACATGGAGTAACGGATATGTACTAAACTAAAGTTAAACGTGCTCATGATTAAAAAAGTAAGACGAACTCTTTTTTCCTCTTCGACTTCCATTCCACCGAAATCCAGGTCGACCCTTGTACCTTCATAATCACAATCTCTTACGTACACAAATAAACCCAAATCTAAGTTTTAACCGAGTTGAGTGAGAATAAGTGATGTAGAGTAATAACAATAATAAAAAAGTAATCTGAGAACTGATGTGGTGTGATGTATGGAACCGTGAGGAAACAAGTTAAAAAATACTTTTTTACTATTCCTTAAAAAGTTAGTTTGGTAACGAGAACATAAATTCAATTTCACACATTTTTCAAACTTCATATTTAATTGAAAAAGAAAAGTTTTTCGTTTTCAATTTGAAGAAATGTTTCAATTTTGTAGGAAAAAAATTAAGGCTGGACTTGGACTTTGGTCTTTGTGAAAAATAAATTAGATTGACATGAAAAATATCAATTTCACAATTTTAAACATGCAAACTTACTCGTTTGGAACATTATGATATTATGTATGCTTAGCTACAGTAAACATTGTCCCTTTCCAAGTAAAAAAAACTGATGACTTTGATTTTTTCCTAGAAATATATAATCCATGTCTATGACTCATATTTTTTCCTTGTAAGTAATTTTAGGATCCATGTTTTACCATAGCAAGCATTTATATAAATATGTATAATAGATAAGTAGATAGACATTAGACACACTGATGAATCTAAATTTGAATAAGAATAAAGAAAATTGAATCCAATTCAAATCTCAACTTGGGGAGAATCAAAATAGAAGATGTGGATTGGAATGTTCACATTTTATTTTCCATTTTAATAAGATAAGAAGAGAAGTAAAGCCCTAGAGTGAAAGTAGTGAGAATCGGCTAGACAGGAAGACGATCGAATGTCATTGGTGACAGGTTGGCAGATTGGTATGAGATAATTTGCTTCTTTTCCTTCCCTACTCACTTACTCTAAGGTTTTCCTACAAATCTAAATGCACAGAGAAGTTCTAAAAAATAAGAAAGGAATCATGTTGCATTTCCACTGATATTACAAAAGAAAATCCTTCTTTACCGACAAAGACTAAAATGAAGGAAAAGTACGGACGGAAGAGACAATCCTCTAGAAAAAGAAAAAGGAGACAGTACAGAGAAGAAACCGTGCATTTTGACTCTTTAAAACGCTTGAAAAGTAAATCCCTCTTTTTATATAAGTCATCCTTATCGGATGTGAATTTCTTATTTTCTAACAAGTACAAATCTGCACAATAGCAGCATGTTTATAAATGCTCCAATCTGAGCTTTTTAAACTTGTATAAATTCACTTTCTCTCTTCATAACAATATTTGTAGTTTGTAGTGTTAAACGAGAGCGGAAATCACTTTCGCTTTAACAATCTATTTTCTTTTCTTTTCTGAGTGAGTATGAAATGGGACACGTAGGTCTTAAGTATGTGCATGTAAGTTTGAATTCGTACATGTACAAGTGGATAAGGATGACGAGGTGGTTTGGTTGTACTGGTTGTGAAAGTCTCCGTGATGATCATGGTGGTTGCTTGGTTATAGTAGAAGTGGTAGAGTTCGAGTGGTGGTGGGTGTCCCATTGAGGGTATAAATTGTCATTAAATGCCAACATATTTGTCGACTGCCTCCTTGAATTTCTCCAACTCAAGAAGTATAGTAGAAGAAAGGCTCATCTGATTCAATTCACAAGGATATAAAATGCATTAAGACGAACCTCTACCTTGTAAGTTGAAGTGGATTTTTCTTTCTCATACTACATTACTACCACGGCTTTATACAAATAGGTAGGACCACGTTAGGTTTAGGTTTAGGAATTTCAGCATGCACTTCATATTAATGGAAGTAGACGGGAGGAGGGCGAGACAAGGCTGCTGTATAACCGGAGGAGGTATGTATAACAAGGCAAACACCGAGCCGAACCAATGTGATGCAATGCTATTCATTCAAGACTTTCTAGAATATTATTATTATTATTATTATTATGTAGATTCATAATACGCCTAAAGAATAAGGAGCTTTTTTCATCATGCGAGAATTCGACCAAAGATTCGCGAGGTTTTATCCAAATGCACTTACAATCTTATAGTATTCTTAACTTTTTCAGGAATATTGATCTCATTTGAAAGCTTTAAGTACGTGACTGTATATTAGATGATATGATGCACTAGTTTAAACTAGTTGAGTACACAATGAATCTATAATACGGAGAAATATCTCCCTTAACCTCAACCTACCTACTTTGTACTAGGGAGAAAAAATATTTTATCCGGTCAAATGGAGAAAGCGGTGAAAGTACATTATGGAGAAAGGTTCCGTATGTATAGTAAAGTATGGAAATTGTAGAGGATGAACTAGAAATTGTATTAGGTATGGGTATGCATGCATACACCAACCAATCTCATATAAAAGATTGTAGACATTGTTCAGTCTATTTGGTTGGTTGGTATAGGAAGTAAAGAGGAGACACACATTTATAGTATAGAGTGGAAGGGTAGAGCAGACTTTTACACACAATTTCCCAAAGGTGCACCTCGGCCTTTAGTTTCCGAAATGATATAAGGCAGAAAAAAGGCATTCCTTTGAGAACAACAAATATAGTATCATGCCTAGATAGTGTTTATGAAGTAAACCTTGTCTGCATCTTTGCATCTTACTACTACACAGGAATGCTTTCCATATTTTCTTATTACCATAATATATTTCATCCCCCTTTGCATTATTTGCAGTTGCTTACTTCTACATACAAGGATGAATGCAAGTAAGTAACCGTATAGTTTTTGGACTTTTGTTTGTTTAAGAAACTGGGTAAAGTTGGATTGCAATTTTTTGCACTACTATCTAATATCTGCATCAGCAGACTGTTGGAGTTGGGTTTTGCTTTCTTTAGATTAAAAAAATGCCTATTGTTTTCTCACATGGAAATAAATCTTAAAGGTGGCAGTATTGCAAATTTGCAATTTGTCCTACTGTACATTCTCCTAGCCATTTTAACCTACTGGTGACAACACACTTTGACTAAGATATATTTACATGGAGAAAGAATATTTTTCTTTTGTATACAAATCGTATTGTATTGTAATTTTTAATCGTAATGTCGTCCAATAATAATGCACTTAAGTCTGTCACCGTTTTTTGTATAGTTGCTAAAGAAATCTTATCAATTGTCCGTGGTCTGTCGGTACTAAGCAAGGTACAATTCTAAATAAGTTCCACATATTATACAAAAATCCCTGTGATGAGAATAAACCTACAAAACCAAGAATGTTTTGCAGACCAAAAATGGTAAGTTAAGTAAACCCAAACCACACAGTAGTATTTTTAGAGTGGTGCATGCAGTGGTATGGCGGTTGTGTTAGTGTGGCCAAATTTCACGCTGAGAAAGTGAGAGCTGGGCATCCGGTTTTAGACGAGTAGAATAATAACAAGTGAGAGAAAGTTCTAAAAGTGTCTGCCACTACGACTACTCCTTCTCATTGTGCCCACCACCTTAAGAATATAATAGTAATAATAATACTTGCAGTAATAATAATAATGATATGTAAGTATAGTAGGAAACGTCCCTGTTATTACTTATGAGTCAAAAAAGAATAGGATATGACATAGTGGCAGTTGGGTGGGATGGTGGTGGTGGCACTTTTTCACCCGAGAAGAAATAATTCTTAAGAAGATGGTCAATGAGGACACCCATTTCCGTCCCCATCTCTCACTTTCTCGGTTCTCTTTTATTGTCATGTCCGCATGCTGATACTTCACCACTTGAAGGAACCACCACTACCAGATAGTACAATATGTACAACAACCCTTTCAAACCACTTCCTCTGTTACAATGAGAACTTCCACCTTCCAAAAATTACTTACTAAAGAATCCATCTACTTTCTCTTAATATTATGCTTCGTACTCCCATCACATCTTGCAATCATATCATAACTTTTCAAATTATTCCCTACAAGCCTTATAAAAATTTTGTGTACAACTTGACCCGGCGTATAATTCACAAATTACGTTTTCACTCACACTCACATTTGTTTGAATAAAGAAAAGAAAGTTTTTTTTATTGAAATGCGGGAATTTCCCTTATGCCTTGTATTATACACTATACTATGGTCTAGGTTGGCTCGGCCCTTCTTACAACTTCCTCTCTTATTCCTAAAAGTATGAAGTACTTTCCGTAATTTCCAAGACACATAAAGCCCCACTTTTATTCTGCTTTGGGATGGCAATTCAACTTTTACTATGAAGGAAAAGTCATTCTCGGCCCGACACATTTTTTTCAACTCTTTTAGAATACTAAGAAAACAAAAATTGAAAATGTAATGAGCAAACAGTGTCACTTCTCTAGCTTTTTTTATTCCTTTTATGGATTAAGCTATTCTCCATAGTTGTCATCATAATCCTTCCTACAGAGTCATCATCATCTATGCTAATGATACGATGTAATAGAGAAATTTCAAAGTTTGTCTCACAGAAATGTAAAAAGTACAGACAGTTGTATATAAAGTTCAAGTGGCTTGGCTTGGCTTTTACTAGTTTGCTTCAATGTGTTTGCATTGTAAAGTGGGAGTAATTTATCCGAAAAATAAACAATGTTATGTGTGTGTACTTGTACACTTGTTTAATGGCTTGGACTATATTAGCGTATTAATGGCTAATGATGGTATTATAGTACGATTGATCATCATTGAACATCGAACAAATTGCTTTGATGATGCTCTCTTCATAATGGACAAATGCATATCGTCAAGTACTTCTACCCTACCGACTAACATAAATAAAGTCTTCCCCCTGTGTGTACACAATGTATGAATAAGCCGTAATTATTATTAAGAATATAAACAGTGTGTACTTAAGCTTTTTCTCTCTCTCTCTCTCTCTCTCTGTTTGATATCGTTTATGTTATGTAATAGATTTTTTAGTATCCTATTTTTTCTTACATAATATTCTTGTATTGCTTCTTCCTTTCCTTTGGCTTTTTAGATTCTAAGCTAACTTTACAGAATGTAAAAAACCCATTAGAACCGCCTGCTGATAGACACACACCAACACAACAGCTATCAGCCACCATGTAGTCTGAATGTAAAAGGTACTTTAAAACTTAAAAGACACATCAACATTATCATCATGAAATCATCACAATGTAGTTATTATGTGGAGAAAATATTTAAGTGTAAAAAAAGTCGTGTGTACCATATGTAAAAATGTTAAGGCTTTTTAGTAAGAACATTTCAAATTCAAATAGAATAGAAAGTTTTGCTCTGTTTGATTTTAAAGTAAATTAAATTCATACCCCGATTTCTACCCGATCGAAGTACCAATTGAACGAAATATTAGGGCTAGAAATACCTTGATTTTGTTCCCTTGCTTGTATATAATTTGCATGGATCTGAGTCACAGTTTTTCATTATAATTTCTAAATGTACGAAGTTTAACCCGGGTAACAAATAGATTACTCCCGAACCTCAGTGAAATGACACCGGGTTGAGTAATCAAGAAGGAAATCTCATCAGTAAGTTATCTCTAGGACAGGAAGCCCTCAATTTAATATTACTCTTACTATTACGGAGCATGCACATTATACAAAGACATATTTTAATTCCTCCCACTCTCTAGGTAAAACCAAACCACCTCTATTTATTACAAGGGGATTAAGAATATTGAAATAAAGGAGAACCACAGAGAGGACCCAGAGGTTGAGTACTCCAGGGGGAAGAAAAGGTGTACAAATTCATTAAAAGGGATTTGAGGAAAGCCTCTAATAATCGAAATGAATTTGGTGATGAAATACTCTGATAAGGTTTTATGACTAGATAGAAAGATAGGCTCAGGCCTTATATGGCTCCTTTTCCTTGTTACTTTTGCATTTGGTATTGGTAGTAGTAGTGGCAGATAAGTTATCGGAGACATGGTTAAATATGTTACCTGATGTAGATTAACTACATTCTGTTATACTTACTTTCCCTATTTATTACTACTTTCAACTTGCTTATCCGCCTATGCAATTCTGTCAGAAGACTAGCAACAAGCTTCATATATTACAACAGCAGCAGCAGCTGCCATTCATTTATTATTTCCATGTTAAATGCTCTATCATGATTTCATTACTTTTTCTACTACTGGAGCATGGCATGGTTGGAACATGGAACATGGAACACCGCAAAGTGAGGTAAGGCAATAAGGGAACAGACCAGACCGTCTGTCAGTCGGCTTTTCAAGGCTGTAAAAACTAAAACTATTACCAAAGGTACATATACTTAACTTATTTTCTGGTACTCTTATGGTTGGTTAGAAAGGAATTGATCACTTTATGGTATGGTGTGGAGTAAAAGGTATATGAGGAAATGTATGCTCTTTGTGGGGATATTGCACTCTCTGCTAAAAAATTGCTTATCTACCTGGATAGGTAAAAACGGAATGAGTTATTGGTTGTGAGCTATGTCGCAGTTTGTTCCTTTCAAAAAGTCAAGATGACGATGATTGAAAACATGAACCCAAGCAAACAAGCTGTTGACCATAATAAGTCAAGACGCTTGGTTTTGGTTTGAGTGAAGAAAGAAGAATTTGTTTATTAATTTTGCATTTCCGGGAATCGCTTTGAGAACGATGGCTTTTCTAATCACTTTTTGAGGCTAGAAAATTTACTAAAAGTACTTTCGACATATATATGTATGCTGGTAAAGACAAAAAGGTTATTAGTTCCTGTTACAAGTCATCCTAACTTCTAACATAAGAGAGGGACAACAAAGGGAGTATAGCATATGGGGTTAGACAAAAGGGAACACCTGGCCTATTAAGCAGTGGCACGGGTCGACCTGACTTCCACTTTCTGTTCTTTCATATAAAAAGTCCAGAAGTCAAAGTGAGTCGGTGGTGATATTGTATGGTAGAGTGGACGTGTTCCACAAACCATAAATGAAATACGAGGAGTGCTACTGCCACACTGATAATATATGAAATACATATTCTTATCTACCTTTTTACTCTTTACAAGCAATTTTGTTCTATTCTTCAGCTTTCAGTTAAATACTAATAAAAGTAAGAAGGATGAAAGATATCCATTCCATTCCTCATTTATATTTCTTTTTCCCCTTTTAACACTAAATTACTTTTGTGGAAGACAGACAACCTGAAAGAGAGAACCTGCTTAGTCAAACCTATAGTTTCGTTCCGGTTATTCCTTTTCTGAAGACACGGACCAGTGTCCACCAAAGTAAAGTCAATGCTTCCAGTCATTTATAATAAGTTCACAGTTCACGGTATAATAACACATGACCAAGAGACCAGACCACCATACCAGGACCAAGGTCCGTGGTCCAATCCATTTCATCCTTTATTGTTTTTGGCACACAAGGATAACAATTTAGCTTAACTTTTATAAGTATTAAGCTTCAGTGCCTGCCTGCTTGCCTGGTTTAGTAACTCGTTGGCTCTTTTCCCTTTCCTTGAAAAATAAAACACTTGAAAGTTAATTTCTTTTATGGGAATGAAGCCTTATCTGACTCCCAACTAAAACTCCAACTATTCCTCCTCCTACACTTTCGCCTTACTACTACTCATGCCTTTTAACTTTTATCTTAAGAGAGAGAGATAATAATAATATCATCATCTAAGGAAGAGAACCCTTGGCTACTTCTACTTATTCTATTAATATTAAAGGGTATGGCATGGGGTATCTATTAAGGGTTAGTGGGTACAAGTTCAAGAATACTATCTTTGGTTGATATCTTCATGTAAAATGTATGTAATACGCATGCAACGCTATTTCTCAGACTTCTGGCCCATTTACGATAATCTTTTAGAGTAAACGAAGAAAAACTTTAGAAAAAGAAGAAGTGTCATTTTTCACTCTGTGAAGTCACAAGAACGATTCTCAAAGAAGAAGTAAAGCTAGACTTAGGATGGAAATGGGTAATCGTACGTAATCCTTAAGTTATGTATGAGACTGGAGGAATTAGCATTGAATCCCATTATAGAAGTTTTAATTTTGTGGAAAGTTTTTCACACAGAAAGGACATGACACGACGACGACTTGAGATTAGAGAGAAATGAGAAGAGATGACATGGGAGGATGGATCATGCATAGAAAGTTGAATCCAGTTGTAAATCATCCGGAAAATGTGTGTTTTTGTCGGGTTGGCTATCCACAGGATATAATAATAATACATCCAAGTAGTAATAATAAGTAATGCAATGCAACATACAGGAGAGATTTCTATTAAGATGAAAATCCTATTCTGAAAATGGAACTTGGGGTAATAGTACGAGTGCTAAAACTAGGAATAAAATACAAAATACTGCAAACTCTACTATGGCAAAACAGAACAGTAAGTTTACTTTTTAGAGTCTTTCTTCCTTTCCTTCTTGCCGAATGAGATGTACAAGTTGAAATGTTGAAATTTCTGATTTTGCTATAAAGCAATGTAAACTATATAGCGAGGGTGGTGGTGGTGGTTTGGTTGGCAATGGTGTGAGATCAGATTTACAGATCTATCCGCCCATTCAGGATGTTATACTCTCGAGCTTTCAGCTTTTCCAGTTACCAGATAGAATTGTAGTAGACGAGAGAGTTTATCTATTTTGTGAGTGCAATTACTGCTGATGACGACTGATGGGTGAGACAAAGTCAACAAAAGCGACTCTTCCATTTCAATGGAGAAATCTGGATGGAATGAAAACTCAACTGGAGAAGAATACAAATATTATATCTAGTTATACACACCTAAAGTAGATAGGAACATGTGTAAACAGCTAAAGGCTAAATTTCAAATGCTGTTCTATTTTGTCAACAGTTAAGTTACAGAAAAGCACATTTGTATCATTTTATCATAATCATAATTACACTTTTTGTTTCTAACCCTTTAACGAAATTGAAATACCATAAAAACAATATTACATAACAAAATAGCATGGACTTTGGTCGGAATGAGTTCATCTATGGGGAAACTTTTTAAATTTACACAAGGTCACGATAAAGAGGACAAACTCATTATGGACTATTGTCCAGACTATAGAATAGAACA
>JAQFZZ010001303.1:0-11692 GCA_034696405.1 Isotoma caerulea
GGAAAGAAAGAAGTTTGTTGAATACAATTTCATATGGAGAATATTTGGTTGATTTGTGCGTTATGGTGTTAAGTCCAAAAGTTGCTGAGGGTAAAATTAAATCCCAGTTAGTTTGCGAATTGTCAATATACCTACTAAGGACTTCGACTATTGTCCGGTTGGCTCTCTCTACTCCGCCTGAAAATTGGTGCTGGTACGGGGTGATGAAGATCGCCTTGGAGCCCATTTGTTCCGTTAGTAAGTGATATATGTTTGCCTCATGCATTTCTGAATTCTCAAGTTTAACATGACGTGTAAGTCCAGAAGTTACAAATATATTTTTAAGGATAAAGGAAGCTAGGGTCATAGAATTTGAAAAATAATTCTGACAAACTACTATGAACTTATTTTTTCTAGGGGTTTCGATTAAGGGACCTATTAAATCTACTTGATTTTTGTCAAAAATATTATAAATTTGGTTAGGCTGCATCCTACCAATTAACGGTAAATAATTAGTTTGCTTTAGGCGCATGCAATGCAGTTTTTCACGTAATTTTCTACTAACTTAGGAATAAAGAATTTTTGTTTGATTTTTTGTAGGGTTTATCCATACCTGGTTGGCTAGCTAATAGCTGAGAGTGGTAAGCATAAAAAACTTCATTCACCATTGAAGATGGAATGCAAATCAATAACTTATTATCGATATTTTTGTAAAGTACACTATCAATTACTAAATAATTCATAAATGTAGGGTTAATTTCTAATTCTAAAAATTTTATTCCATTACTCCATTTTTTAAGTATGGATAATATGATTGTTGTTCAATTAGATGGAATCTATAGTCAATGCCGACTAATTGATTAATTTTATCGTTATTTGAAGAAGGAGGAATGACAGACGGATAACGTTTGGAACTAAAAGTTATCATTCTACTGAAAGAAATTGTCTGAGGGCAGTAGGCTGACACAGAGAACTTGTGATATAGGCAGTATGTAATGAATGCAGTATGCAATAGTTGCTATCTGCGGGAAAAAAATCTTTGTAAAACAGTTTGGGCAAGAGGTTTTTAAAAAATTGGCAAAAAATATAATTTATCTTATCTGACAGGCGAAATTCAAAATCGGAATCGGGTGGGCATCCTGGATGCTGCAGCAGCTTCGGCTAAGTTGAATGAGATGTGGGACGTGCACTTTCACACAAAATACTTTCTCAGTTATAAGGGCTCTGCTCGGTATGTTTCATAAGTACACAATGTTTAGAAAAGCCAATATTGTTTATTGTATATCTCACACTCAGGTTACTAGTCTACAAAGAATCACTAAGACTGAAGTTTAACATACAGTTTCCACTATTTATACTAAGTTACATAATTATGGTTTTGCTCTGAGAGAAGAGATGTAATGCAATCTCTCTCTCTCTTTGTTCATTACGTCTTCGAATTATGATGTCAACAATGACATCAAAAACCCAACCCACTTACATCTCCAAACTTGAATAAGTTTGATTTCAAACAAACTACAAGTAAAAATACTAACAGATTTTTACATACATTAAAAGTTGTTTAACTACTTTTCTTGTATTACAAAAGGGGATATCTGCATACTATTCTTTCTTAAATATACCAACCTTGTTATTGTTGATTTTCCATTCTGATTCACGGCACTTGCAGCCATTTCTTTAACCAAATTCACTAATAAAATTGTTTAAAAGGTAATTTCTACATAATTTTTTAAAATTATTTTATACTAATTACTGCTAAATTTTTAACAATATTTTTCTGTCCTACAGTTTTTAAAATTTGTGATTTATCTAAAATCTTATTAAACTATGTATTAAAAAATGGATAGGGTATAAAATTTTAATTTATACGTATTATATGTTGACTGTAACTAAGCATTTAAAATCCATTATTATATATTATATATATATGCAAAAGAGGTTGACCCGATGACCATTGACTGGTTCATTGTGCTGTAATAAGAGGAAAAGCTACACTTATTGTAATAGGGTGTAACAGGAAGAATTCCCTAGCTCTTATTGGGGTTAATTAGGATGCGGGCGTTTGACGAGTAGGAAATGCTCCAAATAATATGTAAATAAAAAGTAAATAAAAGACATTAAGGCTTAAATTAATACACTAAGTCTTCATTCAAAGAAAGAGAGAGAGAGAGAAATGAGTTAACCAAAATCCAATGATACACTGAAAGGTGAAATGTGCACTTTTCCTTTAAATACAGTTTTACAAGTTACAAGTCTTACAAGTATTGCTACCTTAAATTGTATTAATACCACTATGCATAACATTAAAATACCGTATGGACTTGGTCAATTGAAGTTGGTCAATTCAGGTAAAAGTAGAAATTAGAATGAAGATGATTATTGGACATCATGATGTTCATTATTCATCTTTACAGAAGTAAGAAATGAAATAAAAAATTAAGTATATTTTTTAAGATGTGAAATCTTAAAGAGAGAGTTACGGAATTGCATTACATTGTCATTGCAATCAATGCATCTGTCATTCATTCAACCTTAATAATATGACATATTATTACATACTAATTTAGCACAGCCGTCCACAAATGACGGGCCAGCTTAGCGCTCCGTGTTACAGCGTTCCTGATTATCTTGAAAGGTTGCAGTAGGGAAGTCGTAGAGAAAATCTCAATAACTGGGTTGTCGTTTTGTGTAGGAGGTGTGCAGAACATATGGGTGTGATAAATGGTTGTTAATTAACTTTAACATCGTACTCGAGTTTTCCATGACCTTGGCAATCAACTTGAAAAGTACCGTTGGTGCTTCAGCACTCAGAACATGGCATCGAGTTGGTTCAGCTCCATTGTCTCTGAGCTGCTTGATGTTATTGCTCTCTTGTTGTTTATTACAATTATAAAAAATGTTATTAATATGTTACTGAGTAAAGTAGTAATATAATTTATGAATAAAAATTTTACATTCTGCTACTTGATTCCCATTCTACATATTCAATACATTTTTAATGTAACATTTTCTTATACAATCTGAATTACGTAACAAATCTCTCTTCTATTTTGTATACCATTGTTAAATCTATTTGATAAAATGTGTGAAAGTAAGAGCTTAGCGCTACGTGTTACACTTCAGTCAGGATGGTTTTCTGGATCAATACCTCATTCGTCAGGTTTGTTATTTGAAATTTTATCATTAATTAAATTTATATAATTAACTATATTTTATTATTATTAAACATTTATTCAAATTTAAAATACCAATTCATTTTTATTTATTTTTTTTTCATTCATCATTTGTCTTTGCTATCTCGTATTGTTAGTACCTATTTCTGTTTCTATTTATTCAGGTACAAATCAGATACAGGTGTAGCAGGATGTACTATGAGGTGAGTATTTTCATCTACTACCATCATGTTATACCTATTAACTATACATTATCATAACTAAGTTATAACTAATAACTAATTTATATTAATAAATCTTAAAACTAAACTTAAGTGTCATCATAACGAAGTTCTGTCTGGTTCTAAGGTCCGTTCTAATTCCGTTGTTTGTTTAACTCTAATATTAAAAATGACGAAATCTACAACTAAATTTAAAATGTTTTAAAGAATACAATCAACTGTTTGTAAAATTCAAAATGTCAAATTCAAAAAGTTTCGAAAATGTCGTTGCATGACGTCATGTGACGTTCTTATTCTAAACTGTTCTAAATGTGTATAGTTTACGTTTTTATGGATTACATGGACTATCGTGATTTTCAAATAAATTGTCCCAATTTAGAGGGAAAATATTTCTAACAAAATTTTCCGTCACAAATAAAATACTCAAACTAGAATATTAACTGGGCAGCTAAGCTTTAAATTTAAAAACCTCAAAAGGTGTTTTCAAAACTATGTAAAATTAAAGAAATGTCAAATGATAAGAACAGTGCACGTCATACACGGCAGCAGATTCTTTCACCGATTATACCTTGTTTTGTTATCATTAAAATTAGCTTTACTAATTGAATGTTCAGTAGACATTTCAGAAATTTTAAAAACATCTAAAAAAGCAGTTCCTAATTCTAAATAATCTACATGTATTTGAAAGTGATTTTAAATTTTGTAACGTATAAGTATTGAAATATTTAAAAGACAAGTATTTAAAATTATGTAAAATGTTTATTATACTTTTGTGAATTTTCCAATTATAATTTTCAGAAAAATTATAATTGGATTGCTTACGGACTTTTGAGATGATGATGGGTTTTAAATAAAAAGAGCTCGAATTTCTTGCAATAAGGTGAGTCCTTGGACCAATTTGATATCTAAAGATAAAATGTATATAATTAAATTGTCAAATAACCCGATTGTGAGGTGTTAGTAAAATAGGAATGATGTTATGTTTACTAAAAAGAATTCGTTAATTCCCTTTCGTTTAGTATCTGTCCTGGTAATCTCTGTATCGTAGCTCATTTGGCCATTGAGCTCGATGGTTGATAGGATTTTTGTATTCGTAATTGCTCGGTTCATCAGTGTAATATTTTTCATTGGATTGTTTATTTTACGCGCTTTCTCCCTGGTATCTTTCTTGGCTATAGTAAGGTCCGTCATCTCGATGAGAAGATTGTCCATGAGACTTTGTTTGGGAGAAGTGACGGTCATCTCGAGCATTTCTGTGTCCATTGTGGTACCGTTGTCTTCGGTAACCTTGATATGGTCGTCTACGTCCAGAATATTGACCACTATCGCCGTCATCTTGTTCTTTGCTTTCTTTTTCTGCTTTGGCAGTAGCTTCATTTAGATTGATTGCTAGGATCTCATCTGTTATTCTTTTGATTTTTTCTGTTATTTCTTCTCTCTAAACAGCTTCCCTGCTGTAGTTGAACTTCTTTATAAGGAGACGAAATTCTAATATTTCTTCGGAGTTTTTTAAATATATCTCCCGTCACAAGTTTTGTGAAAGAACATTGGTCAAAATTGATACCTTTTGTGAAATTGACATATTTGCATCTAGCTTCGACATCGTTCTCATCTTTGAGGAATAATAGGCTTCAGTATCTTCATTTTCCTTATATTTGGTGGTGTTAAGTACACCTTCCAAAGACTCAAACGTGTCTTTGGAAGTGAACGCTGCTTTCAGTTCCTTTGCAGTGTTCTCTCAGTTGAAATTCAGGGAAGAGGTGCTTGTGAAACCTGTGTTTTTTCATAAGGTCATCCTTGTAGAGAGCAAACCAGTATCTCGTAGCACCCTTAAGTCGTAGTTGGAAGTGCATCGCAGTCTGGGTTTCGTCCCAACTGTTCTGCATCATGTAAGTTTCGAAAACTTCTATAAAGTCCTGAACCGGTGTGGATCCATCCCATTTCTGAGACTCGTCCGTCTGTTATAGGTGGAATGAAATTCGGTTGATTGGTGGTGGAGTAGGAATTCTTGTAGATCCTCCTGGTGAGAGTGGCATGGCTGTAGATGAAAGATTATGATGATCATGTTTGATTCTTGGACGGTTTGACGTTACTTGTCGATTTGTTGATAAGATGGTAATGATCTTTGGTGGTTGAAATCAGACATGTGCGTTGGTCGGGCTCCGCTCCGCTCCGCCCGCTTTGGCAATTTTCTTTCTGCCTCATAACCGTTAAAAAACGCATTTTAATTTTAATCCGCTTTCCACTCGCATTTTTATTTTTTCCATGGGGCAAGCGGAATCAGCGGGATTTTCTCCGATTCACCCATATTGCGCATTTTTGCATAATTATTGTAAATTACAGGCCCAAAATGATTCAAAATGAAACTAAACAACAAAAAATCAAATTCATAAATAGACGAGAATTTACTAGACAAGCTAAAAAACACGATAATTTAAAAACATTTGTGTTTTATGTTAAAATATTTAAACAATTATAAATGTTTTTTGTATGAATGCATGCAACTTGGTTGCAAACTATAAAACGAAGTGATGTGTTTGACTCCTTTGATGATGAATTGATGTGTTTTTTAGCTTTTTTACGCTTTAGCGAATTTTTTCGCCTCAGATGAATTTTGTTTTATAAAATGAATTTAAATAAAATTTTACATTCCCAAATAATTTAAACACAATTTTGTATTTCAAATATATTTAATTACAATTTTGTATTTGGAAATGTATTTAAATACAATTTTGTATTTTGAAATTTATTTAAATACAGTTTTGTACATAAATACAATTTCTAAACTACAATATTTAAACTACAATATAAGTAACAATCTCAAGTAGTATAAAGACGCATGGAATCTTCTAAGAGAAGGAAGCCCATAGCAAGAGCCCAAAGGTGTGATATATAATAATTATGTCATATGTAATGTGACGCATTGTACGTAACGACGTAATCATGTGTGATGATTATAAGAGAAATGAGAGGTACTCTTGTCTCTATCAAACAACTATCATCACTAAGGTACGTTACTATTAAAAGAAAAGATTAGTTGATTGTTTATACTTTAGTGTAATGATTAAATCTAAGATTGAAATATTAATTGTATTAGAGAGTTTAGAAAATACAAATTCAGGATTTGACTTTTGCCTACAAAATTCCTATGATTTGGTGTGGTCGAGCCAAAGGCTCTCCCGACACACAAACCTCACAATAATCTTCACAATAATGTATGTCCATGGTAAAGACAGAATCATATTTATACTAAAGATAAGGAAGTATTGACAAGAAGGAAGGAGTGGATAAGAGTGGTGCATTTAAGTACCGCGCATTAGGTACCGGCATAAATTAGAAAGTAGGAAGTTTCACAATTTCTATAGAACATAACAAAACATATTGTTACATTCCCGTTACTTATAATAAAAAAGAGAAGAAACTTTTAATATTAATTAAAAGTTTATTTTAAAGCTAAAGTTGACAGGGTGATCGAGGAAATGTTCTTCAATTTTTTAAGGGATCCGTCGTTGTGGACGCCACACATCCACATAGTTGAAGGACATGGAGTGGGAAGAAGGTGACAATGTCTTTGCTCGATATAAGGGCTCAAGTAAATCCAGCGGGAACAAATGGGTAGAGAGATGTCCGAATTTTGATTAAAACTATAAATTGCTATCATGGGTAATTCTGAAAGTCGGTCTCTGAGTTTAAGCTTGTCACACGGATTGGAACACCTTAATGCCATTGCAGGTGAGTCGGTTGAGTAGACGGAAAGGGATGGTCAATGCACAGGAAGGGTGCAGTAGATGTCTAGTCATCAAAGGTATTTCCATATGAGTCACACAGGATGTAGATGACCGAAGTGTTTGTGCCTTTCCTGGTTCAAGTTCTTTCCAAGTTCCTGGTCACTAGTGCTAAAGACGGTAGTATCAGTTAGTAATATTTCTTTTAAGGAACGTGGTTCAAAGAACTTTATGTGTCCGATGGAAGAAATCCAAGCCATAGCTGCTGCTGCTGGATAATTACAGATTTCAAAAATCTTCTTATAACTGGGTTTATAGGAAGATTCAAAGATTGGGTAGATATTGACATTAATGATGATTACACAGAGATACAATAAGTTTCAAAAAGGAATTTTAAATACGTACTAATAATTTTTTGAATTGGAATTGTAAAAGTAACAATATGATGAAAGCAGCAAAATAGCAGTGATGTCAGGAAATCTAGGGGTAAAAGACAAATGCATTGATTTGAGATTTCCAATATGTAAGATGTAAAAGGTTGATAAGAAAACTGGATGAGTTCAGACATGAATTTTTGCATTCACATATTCTAAAACTAAACTATGGAACTGGACACAAATATTAAAAAAGGCACAAATATATCTTTTTGCTAAAGATGGGAACTTTAGAACAGACAAATATTACGAATATGTATCCATTTAGAACGTATTGAAATTTGTGAAAAAGGTATAATTGTTTACTTAAACAGATGCTTTTAAAATTGGTGCAAAACTGCACAGACGTTGATTTACAAATGTAGATTAATGGGTGCAATTATAGTTAAAACATTATCAATTGAAACTACCTACTTGCTAAAACATTGAAATTGCTTTGACTATTCGCAAAATTACAGATTTGAAAAGACGGCTGCAAAACATTAACTGAAAGTAGGAGTTAATGTAGCATATTACGAATTGGCAAGAAAAAGTATCGTCATGAGAATAGCAGTCAAATTATATGAATTACCCAAGAAAATTGTAACCTCATAGTTCATTTAAAAAGTAAAATAAGCTCATTATTCAAATGTGGTATGAACAATGCTTTTATTATAAGAAAAATATATTCAGTTATCTTGTCCGCAATGTCTCATTGAAATAAAATGTATTGGAATAAAATAGAATTCTCAAGTATTAAACTAATATGAAGTATGCAATGGCAAAAAAAATTGAAGAGCACTCATAGAACAGGTTACTTAAAAAGTTGTAGTGGAAAGATGATAATCGTAGTAAATCAATAATGTCATGAGATTGATGCAATGGAAAGGGTAGGAAATAAAATCGAAGATCTCACGTATCACTTAATGCAATTGAATAACATGTAGGATTCCAACCTACTGCCGAGGACTTTCATATTGCTCTGTACAAAATAAAAACATTTAAAAAAAACCGGTATGTGATACCTATAGAGCTCATCTGGATCAGGAGTTGCATTCAGGGTGTGTTAATCTGAATGATAATACAAGGTATCTGTGTCACATTTTTACATATATTCGTACAATTCTACTTTAAAACAAGTAAAAGAATGCGAGTTCCCTAATGCGTCCTTCAATGAAAATCAACTAAATTGGATGTTGATACTCCTGCCATGTCTCAGAAGGAGACAACCAACTAGGTCTTTTGATATCCGACATAAATAGATTGGACTATTTTACTTCATTATACGCAGAAGTTGGATTTTAAAAAGGGTAATATTTATTGAGTTTGCTACAAAAAGGAAGTCGTACCTAAGGTGTTCATATCCTCTAAACGACCAAATGGATGAATAATGCCATAGGCCTAGCCGTAAAGTGTCAAACAAAACATTATTCTAAAACTACGCAGAATAGAGCAGTGGTGGATATTGTGATTGCACTATGCAGTTATTTATACTCGCAAAACATTGTTTAAAAAGTAGAATTTCATATCAAGAAGGCATGATTACGTTATTAAAAGAAACAATAGCCAGGCGAACAGCGCGGCTATTAAATAACTTGAGTGCGAAAGAATTAAAAACAAACTAACCTTGGATCTGTTATTAGTCTTTTGTAAGCCGAAATCAACGTGAGAGGTTAACAAAATTGTTTAAAATTAGACTTAAAAATATATTTGTCGGGGTTGCAAAAATGTGACGGTATTGAACAAAGTGAAAGCAGAATGCAAGGTGTGCGTATTTATTGTACTATCTGATAAAATTTTTTTAAAGACCTAAAGGTGCGTGTTACAAGATCATAAACATTTGAAGACATTTGAGAAAAAGATTTAAAATTGAGACTCATACTAAAGTCAATAAAAATTACTGAGCTGTGAGTGAACTAAATCAATGGAGAAAAAAATAGCTGTCTTTAATGGAAATATAAAATGCTTAGCATGGTTTATGGGAAATTTTATTTCAAAAAAATATTAAGAATATTCCGAACATGGTAACAATCACATGTTAAATCATGACTAAAAAGTACTGCAGGAATATGTGTATTGAATGTCAAAAAAATATAGTGACTGAAATGTCTGATAATTGATTTTTCAAAAAGGACGGACTGAGTTGTGAGAACATGGTAGGAAATAACTTACTTGATGATTAATTTGTGAAAAAAATACTTACCAAGTTTTTGGAACATTGGAGTGGAATTAACGGACTTAATAATTGTTGTGTGAAAACACGAGCAAACAGTATGGATATCGACGAGTAGTAGGTTATAAAATTAAGATAATGTTTTAAAGCTAATCACATGTGGCTTATTTATCTTGCCTGCATTGATATTGTGATATTGAATTACATTCAATACAATAATGGTCAAACCTCCATACTTACCATACAGAAAAAAGGTATTACCCTAAAATGCGGCGGATAGTGGGCAGACAAAACTCTGTCTGCTTATGCCGCAAACTGCAATGGTGATTTTTTTGAATTTTAAACCAACGTTTTTAAAGCGCAGTATCGGCGGGAGTTTGGGGTACTGTTTTAAAATTTGAATAATTTATTATTGAGAAAACATTGCAAATTTAATTAGTGCCTTGCTCAATATGTTGTTATTTTTTAATTTAGTATTTACTCATATAGCCCAGGCGGTATTCTGCACTGCAACAAACGTGTCCGCGCAGTCGGGTGCCTTGTCGTTTCATGACTTGGTACCGGCCCCTACAAATACATACATACGTCCTAGGGGGTACCTATAGCTACGTTCAATAAAAATTACATAAAATGAATGACCAATTTTCATTACATGTATTTGCATCTTTGCATTGAATATTTACTCGAGGTTATCGTTTATGGAAGCCGATTAGTATTGCATATTTTGTGATTAAGAAATGTTGGGTTTGTAAAATTGTAAATTGTGAAACTATCTTTCAATTGTTTTGATATTGGGATTTGAATTTGTATATGATAATGCAGAATGGCAAAATTTTTTGTTTTTCAATAAGAAAAATATCTGGAAAAGCTTTCGAATCCTATTCCTTTTCTCTCCTTTTGTATCCGGTGAACGGACACTAGATCCCCCACCTTAGATCCCCTGGAGATTAGATCCCACGGACAGTAGATCGCCTACACAGTAGATCGCCTACAGAGTAGATCGGCTACACAGTAGATCCCCAACACATTAGATATCCTACACCTTAATTCCCTGAAACCAAATATTAAGAAAACAATTCATGTACATGATTTCAAACACTTCAAAGCAGGTTTTAAAAGACTTACGCATGTACGTAGATTATTAATAAAAAACGAATAATACTCATGACTTTTCTAACTAACTGCTTGCCGTATTTATCAATAACTGCAAGCACAAATTAACAAATTTCCTTATCCACATTTTATCATGCTTTCAATACATCTTTCGGAGTTTTGAAACTCTTGTGATCTATGATAATTAAAAATCCCACATCAAATGCAGGTAATCCGTCCGTCTCAAAGGGTTAAGCAAATCAACTGCAAAATGAAAAGGTAGAAAATTACACATGCAAACTTTTAAAAACACCAAAAACTGCAACAAAAGTGTGCATTTAAATGAATGAAACATTTCCGAAGTCAGTCAAAATTAATTATCAGTTAATCGTGTCTCTTTCGTTCAGATATGAATTAAAACTGGATCATGGTAAACCCTAATAAAATAAATTAAAATTACCCATCACTAATACTTACTGATAACAGTGATAATTCATTGCTAATTACTGGCCCCTATGTACATTAACATTAACATCACCGTAAAATGTGTAAAATACTGTTCATGAAATTTTTACTTAATATTCGGTTTCGGGGATTTAATGTGTAGGGGATTTAAGGTGGGTCATCTACTGACGGTGGGATCTAATTTCCAGGGGATCTTAGGTGGGGGATCTAAGGTGTGGGATCTATGGTGGGCAAGGTTTCGTATTTCAATTTTTGTTTTTCCTATCACAGTGGGAAAAACTGTGATAATTGGGAAGGATTGTGAAAAACATATCTACTTGTTATTCTTATTCAAAATGCATTATATAGACGCAGAAACAAATGGAGAGAATTGCATTTCATAATTCAGTTAAAAAAACATGAAAATCTTATTTTCAAAAATTTTGCTTTTCCATAAAATTACCAATTGTTT
>JAQFZZ010001304.1:0-11685 GCA_034696405.1 Isotoma caerulea
AGGTGGGGTCAGGGTCAACTCTTTTTTGTGTGGTTTGGTAAGGTAAGATACAATTTTTAATTCAAAATATTAATTTCAAATTTCTTTCAACAGTTTACAATTAATTTTATATTGTGTAATATTTGTGCAAATTAGTTCATAATGTGTAATGCGTCAAAACAAAATTATGAATTATGGTCATGCCATACACCATATCATGTGCCAAAAATAATTAAATAGTATTATGTATTAAATATATTGATTAAATTTTTTGTCATTCTAGGTCAAAAGGTCACTTTCCTTCCACGGCGCTTGGAGTTGAGACGATCACAACGGCGAGAGGTGACTTGTGAGCTGAAACTTTTGGCAATAGGGACAAAAATTTAATGTGTAGGTTATGTTTTTAATTCTATTTTGTTATTTTTAAAAACGTCTAATATTGTGTATTGATGTATATATTTAATTGTATTGTATCGTATATAATTGATTAAATCTAACTGAAAAGTTCAATGAACATAAAGATTTCTGTGTCTGATTTTAATTTCAATTTCATCCACATACAGCATGCAAATGTTTCTGAAGAAGTTTTCTGTTGGATAGCAACTTCAATAATTCCGGTAAAAAACCCAACAGTATCTTTATGTTGAGCTTTCCCATGTGAATGTCTCTGTTGGACGCGCGGTCCCAATTTTGTGTTGGGTTATCCAACAGGGACTTTGTGGTGTACTCTCTGCAGAATTCTGTTTCGAGTTTTTTAGTCGGGAACGTTAATTTTTCTAATACGTACGGTAAATTCCCTATGCTCACTTCTTTTTGAAACACCCTGTATACCATTAAATGAGCAATGAATACAAAACCCAACACTAATGTTCCTCTTGTTGCGTTATAAACAGTTTCAGAATGTCAATTGACTTAAAAAGGTGATCAAATCAAGCGCTTGAGATGAGAAACCATGCAGGTGGACATCTCAGGTAGAAACCCCAACACTAACACCAGACGCTTCCTACTCTTTGAACAAATAGTTAGAATGGAAACTCGAGATTCGTACAGGAAAACCAAAACCGATGCAATCATCAGGCATGCACACAATTCAAATATAGAAATTAAATTCCACAAAGTTATCACTCCCGTGTCAAGGGTAACTTTTTTGTATAACCGCTTGATTTTTTCAAATTTTCTAACCCTCGAAAATTTGTACACATTTGTCCAAAATTGGGAGAGACCAGCGGAAAAGTATTTATCCATCGCTTCCTTCATATCGAACCGAATGTGCGAGAGGAATAACCAAAATGTCATTTTTCTATATAAGTCTTCCTCTACACGAAAACAGTGGAATTTAGAAAACAGTATTTGAGCATAGGGGAGCATCTCATGAAGTGGAGTCGACGCGAAAACACTATTGTCGAAGATAGCGTACTTGGGATCCAAATTTGAAATCATCTTCTCTACTACTACAAAATAATTCATGGTTGCTGAACTAAAGAAAATCAACGAATCGTTCACTCTAGGTTCAATTTGATGTTTTTTAAAATCAGGTTTTAACATTTCATAATAAACTGTTTTCAAAGTATCAGAATCGGAATCAATTATCACTATTTTATAACCGCCCTTCACAACTTCCCCCAAAGTTTTGAATGGGTACACTCTTGAAGCTGATATCAAAATGCTTGTCACTACGTTTTCATAAACACTCACAATTAAGAACATCACAATGCTAAGAAGGAGAAAAACACAGGAATTTTGCATTCTTGCTTGTTGCTTGAAAACAATCTCTACTTCGATTAATAAATTATCAAACAAGTTTCTCACATTTATTGTTCGACTTACAGAAATGACAAAAGCAATGGCGACAATCTGAACGATGATAAGAACCCATATAATAGGATCAAAAGGTTTAATCCATTGTCCAATCCAAGTGATTTCTGATCTCGCTTGGTGATCACAATAAATCAACCGAGATGCTGTGATACCAATTGCATAAGCCCCACTAAGAATTTCACTTCTTTTTATGAAATAATTTTCAAATGGAGTGAAAGCAACGGAACCTCCGTTTCTTTGCCCGTACAAAACAATATTGTAGTCGTCTGGGAAAGGTAAATATTTCACTGTAAAATTACTAATTAATCCCACTGTTTCCATTAATATACTGAAAATGTTACAATTTTTATAGTACGAAAAAGAATTGTCTGTGCTCCATGGACTGGAAAGGCAGCGAAATTTCGACCCATCTTCTGTTCCTCCAGCCACATACAATGGCTGTAGTATATTGGACCAACCCAGTTCAAAATTCTTTGTCCTCAGCTTTTTTACGGATATACCTGGAGGTATTTGAATTAATGTATTAATGCAATAAGGACAATAGTAATAAATAACTACTCCTGGTTTTCCATCAGACATTAAATGTGCATCAACCAAAAAGAAGAAAAATATTCGACATGGCCATTGCCGATAACGAGGAGATGGAACAACATCCTGTAAAATACTTTGAATCACGATGAAGGTTGAGTGACTATGAGATCGGAATGTGTAATCATTATCCTTAATATAGTTCATTAAGGTTTGACCAAACACATAATTGTCCAGATGGCCTCTGATCAATGCATTCAAGGCACACTCTTCATACACGTCATTTACTATTGGACTCGACTTGCTACCAATTGAAAGCATGTTTAATTCCGTCAGATTTTTTTCGTCATTCAGTCCATAAATTGTTATTTTCGATCCAACGTTTTCAAGAATCACTTTCTCTAAGAGATCAAAGTCAGCAATGTTCTTTGTAAATAGTTTAAAGTGAATTGCGCACCTTCCAAATGTACCAAAATAAACCTTAGGCCATTGCAGTTTGACAGCGGGTAACAGTTTGGCATACAAAATAAACAAAAGTACAACAATTTTCCACATTTTATTCATGTCAGTTAAAAGATTACATTCAAACAGTTTACTTCAATGCAGTCTATTTAGTCGGAACACTCAACTTGTTATGTTGGCCAAGTACTTGCATTAGATGTTGCTTGAAAGAGGTTTTTGCGCAATTAACTGCGGCAAATTCGAAATCGTCCATTGATACTGTAATATGATAAATTGTCCTCAAATCAAAAACGCTACCTCAAGTTTCGAAAGTCGAACCAAACAGTCAACTTTAAATACTGAATTAAATTACGGATAAAGACACTCGCCACTTTTAACAGACATGGCTTAGAATCCAATGGTTAGTTATAAAAGGGATTTGCTTGTTGCTTATTTTAAATTATAAATTAATTAAAATGTTTTCTAATCATCACCTTCAGTATTTGTAATTGTGGACTATCGTAAATATGTTAGCCTTGGAGAGGTTTGTCCAGGGTTGACAACAATATAATGGCCTAGAAATTAGAATATTTAACGAGCTTATTTTTTTTCTAATTTCGTGTTACATCTTAAAGTAAAATTAAAAGCTTAAATACATTTTGTTGGAACCTATAATTTGTTTATAAACATCAGCAGTATATTAAGCTAGCGAGCTTTTTTGAAGAAAATATAATAACTCTTGAAGAATTGAGAATATGTTTTGAAAAATGTAGAAAAAATATTAGATAAGTTTTACAGAATAGAGGACAATTATATTAACTACTTTTTTGAGTATATAGAACGTAATTTATACTAGACTTAGTGAAATAGTTCTTAAAGATAACAAATACTTCGTTAAGAATAATTCTTAAAAATCAATTACTTGTCGCTGATCGCCCTTTATACACCCAATTGTGCTATCATTTTGTCGCGTTTGACCTTGTTTCGTAAGTTTTTGTACTGAAATCCTTGTCATATGTGCCAACAAATGCCAAGTATTTTTAACACAACTGACGTTTAGCTATTTTTTCGTCAACCCCCCAAACTAAATTATCTAGTCAGTAAGACCAACTAGCCCTCGGACAACGGACTTAGCTTCTAGTGAACTGGACGTCAAATGGACGCCAGATTGCTAATTGCAAAAACAATGAATGGGAAGGAAGATGACGTCATTAAAATGTATCGACCAAGAGTTAAGACAAGATTTCCTTCATACAACGAACGACAAAAACAAAAACATTTCAGTAAAAAAATTATTCACCCAGAACGAAGAGAAAATAGAGTGAAATGATCATATCTGTCCAAATGAAAAAAAACACTTCACCCTTGCATAAATAACGTTTCTCATTTAACTCAAGATTTCTCCAATGAACGAGTCAAGTCGTAAGCCATCCCATCCAAATGACCTGGAAGATTTATGGGAAAGCCCGAAGAATTGTGTCACAAACAATGAGATAATATTTCACATCAAAGACAACTTCTCAGGGTGTCATGTACAAAAAAATGTTTATTATCCTTCCCATTTATTGTCATCATCGCCTATTCGTTTGGACCAAATGCCCGTTCATGATGCATCACAATTATTTACCTAAACTCAATCTTTAGGTCCCATCTTAAACTTGTCCCAAATCCCTGCCGTCGTACATCATGGTTGACCCTTGACACTGACACAGACGAGTGTCACATAACTGCAACGCTTCTCTTAAATCCATTTATTGTATTTCTTGTTATTGAATCCATCCTATCTTTGTAACTTGATGAGAGAGGCAATGACACCTCCTGTCGCATTGAATGACAACGATATCATACATTTATATTTCAAACAACTCGCTTATCTTCCTTTGCTTATCACTCAATGCCATCTTTGTCATTTCAAAATAGAGATGTATTTCTCAAATTAAACCGTCGTTATGAAAATCACCGAGAAGTTGTCCTTAACTTAAGGCCAAAGCCATGGAATCTCAAACACTTTACGACGAAGGGTTTGAAATAGCAAATCGATGTGGCAAAATGGGCAAAAGGACGATTTTGCCACCTGACCTCTGACCATGTGAAAAATGCCAGGTAGCAAGCTGAAAATTTCTTTTGAAGTCGTTTTGCCGATTACTTTAAACCATGAGAAACATCCGTCATATTTTAACCTCAGGGTTGCAACTGCGTCGTATTGAGGTTATCATCTACGTCAAGTAAAAGTACATAGAAATTTGCAGGTAAATCATAGTAAAGTGTTATCACATCACGTGAATTGCAAATAATCTCTGAAAACAGAGTGGAGGAAACTGTTCATTCTAATCTCAACAGATTATTCCATTTCCTCCAGTTGACAAAGTTCTAGAAATCAAATTTCCCTTTTCAGAAATGCATTCCATTCGTTAAGAATTCTTTCCCAGCCCGTTCATAAATTTCTAGTCAACTTTCATACTCCTCAACCCTTGACTTAATAATATGAAAATTGCACAGAATCTATGCATTTGTTACCAGTGCCTTATACCCTTTCCATGAGAAAACACTTAAATTAAGAAGATAAGGAAAATATTGTTTGAGAAAATAAGCGGTGGTAGCTTTTCCAAACTGCTTTCCTCTTTCCGTCTATTTACTCACTGGAAGTTAATGTAAGTAAATGAAGAAATGGACCATACAATTGCAATTGGTACGCAAATAAAGTAGAATTTAACCCACTTCTTCCTCCAAAATCCCATTTAAATAACAAACAATTTTTTACGAAGAAATTTATTTAATTTTCCTTGCAATATAAATCGTAAAATTATACGAAACTTAATTCTGTGGGTTTACTGAGGATGCAAAATATTTACCCAGAATTCTTTCAAAATCAATATAAAAAAACCACAATAATATATTTTGCCGGAATAAACCTGATAAATACAAAGGTACAATTTATTTATAAACACATTTTCCTTCCTTCTCCGAATTAATAAGCAAATAAGACCAAAAGAAATTATTATAACTTTCCAAGTAAAATATCCAACTTTCCAGAAATCCTAGAAAAGCTTCGCACATAAAAATCATTCGCTTTTTCCATAGAAGCAAACCCAATGATCTTTATAAAGATTAGCTTTCTCTGGAATTTTCCCACAGTTTCCAAAAATGATCCAAAATGCTAACTTTTAAAATGCCAGAACAATAGAAAAGTAAATCACCAGGATTTTGTAGACAAGTTCTGATTATGTATTTAAATTAAAGCATTTTTTCCTACATCGGGCGTTCAAGATTCAGCGGGAACTTTTCAAAATGAATCGAGTAATTCAAAAACAGTGTTAGTTTTCGCACCCTAAATATGCATTTCCCTGAAAGAAATAACAGAGAGAGAGAGAGAGACATGTTATTTTGATAAATTTTAATTTGTAAATCAAATCAAGCCTTAAACTTACACACAACAGGGAAGCAATAAGAATTCGCAATAATTTACACACCCACTCTGAAAGCCTAAAACCCGAACAGGATCTTTATTAGTGGCTCTTTTTCCGCAATTCACATCTTTCAAGAATTCAAACAAAGGGAATTATAATACACATACACGTACACACCTTCATTACTGCCTTTTCCTCTGAATAGAAATCTCAATTTACACGTAATTATAAACTACGGCCTGGTTGGATGAACCGTTCGCAAAATCCGTGTCAAATTAACTTAATTTTAATTACATTCATTTCCGCATCCATTATGAGATAATTAACACGTGACTTTTAACACATGTACGCAACATGTACTTTAAGTACATTTATTATTCTTTTCAGTTTTTCAGAGCAGATTATTATCTGTAAATGTCCAGATAGCTTGCGAAAATATTTTTCAATTAATTTGCAAATTGGTTGGCGAAACTATTCCTAGTATATTTTTTTACAAATTCACCAAGCTTATAATTTAGACATTATACTTGAATCTATTTGCAAACTTAATAAATGTACTTTCATAATTTTTTATTAATTAAAAGGATTTAAAATTGCAAAATTCTGCTGATTCCATGAATAGACTACTCGTATTTAAAATGCTAACCAAACCAAACATTCAAATTGTGCATGAATATTAATAAAGAGGTTATGTAAATATTTACCTTTTATATAAACTCCGCAGCCTACTTTTAAATTTCTCGGCATAAAAATGAGCCTTAATTCTACATTCTAAACTTTTAAGGAAAGAGGAACGAGATGCCTAGATAAACTTCAACCAAATACTTCCACTTTAAATACACACAAATTGTAAATGTCATTTGATATAACTTTGAGTCAAGAGTTGACTTTCAACTTCTCTTTTGTATTATGGAGCGAGAAATTCCAAGAAGATTTCATTATGAATAACTAATGGAAAATATATTAGAATTTATATAAGAGTAAGAGTCAGGTGGGGAAATTAAATGAGTTGTACAAGTGTCACCAGCAATTAAAAGCCTATGCAACATCCATCCACCCACACTCAATAATTAGTCTCCATTCTCAAATATGAATTCTCTTCAAGCCTTGCCTTAACATAACACTCTCTCCACTTTATTCAGAGATTATTGGAGAAGCCATCTGCAAGTTTGCACCTATTGCAAAATAACCCGTTTATCTCCCTAACAAATTTAATAAAATTAAGATGAAATGAACAAACTTCAGAGCTTATTTCGAACTCACGACTTTACCAGGTTTTTACACATTTCCTTTTAAATTCAGTGCGTATGGATTTTTCAAATTTTGAAATAAGGCGAAAAATCGTTTAAAAGCTGCATAAAATTTTCAGCTATTTTTTACGTGGTTTAAACCGTCAGAAAGGATAGATATTATTATGTAATATTATGAATGAAACATTTAGACTTTCTACAATGAGTAAATAGAATGGAGAAATGATGGAGAGGAAGTACGCTTCACTCATTCCTTTGAATGGAATATCCGTCTCTCTTTCTCTCCAATCCTTTCTCATTGTAAATATTCCCCTTATCTCATTTCACATTTCATACTTGACTTATCACAGAAACATAGAATGAAATGATTAGACCATATTGTATCCTTTATCTGAAATCCTCATGTTTTTAATTTTTAACATAACAGTAAAGGATAGTAAATAAAATACTTTCGAATATTTTAAAAGACAAAGGTGACTTACTCGAGTAGAGATGGAAGGAGTGTGGCTTTGGCGGCCGCGGCGGCCTCTTGAGCCGTCCTCCTGGCCCTTCGCAACTCATCGCGTAGGTGTGGTCCATCCCCACTGCCACCCAGCAGTGTTGCCAACGCCACATGCGACCCCACCGCCTTACTCAACTCTCGAACCAACTGCAATACACACAAATCACAAAATTTCACATTTTTAAATAAATCATTTCAAAATTACACATTTTATTTTATTCACATTGAAAAATTTTTTAAATATGAAAAAAACGCTGTCGTATAATTAACCTTGGATGTCTTATACTTAAAGACAGGTTGGGTCTTAGAGTAAAAACTAAAAAGTCTGTTCCGTCCGAATGGACGTAAACGTGACTTTGAAAAGGAAATAAACCATCTCCATTCCTTCCTCTTCCTCTAGGAAGAAAGATAAATAATCCTTCCTTTTCCTTATATTTACTTTGACGGACTTTACTATCAACTCTCTCTCTCTCTTTCTCCATTTTTTTTTCTTTCAGCTCAATCCCAACTTGCAAAAAAACAAGTTTTATAATGTAAAAAACAAACTGTAAGATGATTAGAGAACAGTAAGAGTTTCCTCTGATTTCATTACCTTAAAAGAAAAAAAAACTTCAAATCTTGTTGCACTTCCGCTTATGTCAAATTTATGTGAAATTTTTCTAAACTAAAGCGGAAACGTTGATTATGTAACCTAAGTAAAACTCTCTCGTGATTTTATTAGAAATCGGATATGGAATTAAGCCACCGGTGACTGGGTAACTCCACACTACAAATTTGCGGAAATAAAAAATTTATTTTATTCCTTCTCACATTTTCTTTAAATTTGCATCAAACTCATGTTTCCACGTATATTAAATTCGAAACTCTTCTCGTATGACTAATTATGCCACAGACAAAAAGACCCACCACGAGTCATTTTTTTTTCTTTTTATTGTCAAAAATAGCTATTTGAATCTGAATAAGAAAGAATTGGAATGATTTACTTTGCAAAGGTTGGGAAAGTCAAGGTAAATGAGAATAGAGTAAATTTTTGGCCACAATCCACATCGTCTTGCTTAACCCATTTTTCTTCTAAGATAAAGATTTAATCGTCCGCTCCCAAGGATATTCGCAACCGAATTTCTCGAATGCATTTATTCTCTTCCAATCTCCTAAAATAACTTGATCAACTTTTTAATTGTGCCAAACTTGTGGCTCTCTCGTGCACACATACTCACACAGTTCTTTATTCTCTGTCCCATCTATCCAATCCAGTACATTCTTCCTCTACCAATATCTCAAAAAAGTTTTCGAAAGTGCAATAAAATTTCAGGATTTTAAATTCCTCAAAAAATTGTACATAAATTACGGATTTTTATTTTGGTAAGCTTAAATTCGTTAAGCTAATCCCGGAATCACATCCTGCACATTTCATAAAGCACGTGCCTCATTATTTCCAGTGCGAATAAAAGTCCGTAAATAAAAGACACATAATTTCTACCCGGATTCAAATCCATATATTTGTAATTCGGATGGAGACAGAAAATGCTTGCTGTCTGTCCTTCAAAGTTGTGCACTTTGGTTTGGTTCTTTTTGGCCAGAGTGGAAAAAGTTTGAGTGAATAAATATTCATAAGTCGCCGATTTCCAAAGTGATTCCTAAACACATTCATCCACCCATACATTCATCCATCAGAACTTTCTAACTATTTAGAAAGGAAACTTTGTCAAATTTATTATTCCACTTTAGCCCCAACTGAGTAAAAGTTTTCAATTTAATCCTCTCACAAAATGTTACATAATACACATCATTCTAGGATTATTTCGGACTATTTCCGAGACGCACTGATTGTAAGAGTTGTTTCAGTATTCGTTGAATTACACGGTCTATGTATTTATATTATGCACAAGACCTAAGGCATCTGTCTATCTGTCCCCTGTCCACTCAAAAAAATTATCATTCGTACTAAATATGTCCGTTAAAATAAAATAATAGTTAATGAAGAAATTAGCGCGTATTCAACGCGCGCGCTCATTTAAATTACAATACGATAACAATTAAAAATTATGTCCTATTTATTTAAATTGAAAATGTAAATTCGAGATTTAATTCTTTTATAAAATACCGAGGTCAAACTTGTTTTGTCTCTTTTTTGAAATCCAACATGTGTACAAAATAAACCATTGTAAACAGTGATGCATAAAAGAACGAAGAAAACTATTCAAAACTGTCCGAATCTATTTTGTATTGTTTTAAAGGACTTCGTATTCGTACCAATTAAATCGATTTTGTATCATTTGGATCTATATCTTTCATCGATTAAAAATTCGCTTATTTCATGATGATCCACCTAATTGATGAAAATAAATTTTTAAATTTGAATTATCGCGCCAATGATCTAATATTTCAAATTTTAATCATCGCTGTTGTTTCACCCATACCCTAAGATTATGAAATCTTTATCTACATGTATTTTTCCATGCTTTCTCGAATACATAAATACATTCCGTCCTCGAACAAAGTGGGAGACAGACGGACAGTCGGACAGAGCACGTCCACAAAAGAGCTTCTCGTTCTTTAATACGATTATATGTTTACATTTAAAAAAAAATTTTTTTGAACCTACCATTAACGAATTTATAAATATACATATGTTAGCAATTTTCAAATACGGAAGTAAACTCGGTGCAAAGTTTACTCAATAAGAATACAATATAGGTGAACATTCCACATTGAATACTTGGACTCTAATTCAGGGCCGGTTTACTCTAACAAACTAATTTATATTTGTGTAAAGAGAATGTAAGAAGGCAGAGTTTCAAAGGTCGCCCATGTCCACGTTTTTACTCTTCAAATGGCTAAATAAAAAGAATGAGCCTAGTCTCTGTCTACTCTTACGATATGAGCAAACGAGTTAGTGGCTCTGCTGGCAAAACTCTCGATCACTTAGGTAACTTTATTTTATTTCGGAATTTCATTTTTATTTTTAAAATTAAAAACCGCTCATTGCAATATTTATTTTGTGGTTAGTTGAAATAGTGAGAGGATGTGGGATCTCCGAAGACATTCCAGACAAATTTTACCATCCCGTTGTAAGCGTTCATGGATTTCTTTACGATTACAATAAATCGGGAATTCATCAAAGGCGCCACATTGTACGTCAAACATTGTTTTTATTACGATAAAAACATTATCACACTTATTATCAATATAACTTAAACCCCAAAAAAGTTTTCAAAACCGTAGGAAAATTATTTAGGTATAATGCATACATTTTTAACGCTGATCTTTATGGAAGGTGGTCTGGTGACCTATTGACCTTTCGAACAATAGGGCCTTAAGGTTCTCTATAAACTTGATTTAATTTTTATAAACTACAGACAGACAGACAGATAACATTCACAATTATTAAAATAGATTGACATTAAAAGTGAATGCAATTCCTAAAGCACTATACATTTTGTATTTCGACAGGAAGAAGGTTACTCGAGGGAAGCGTCAGTGTTTCACAAATCCCGGAAGACAAACCCAGGGGAATTTGAAGAATGGATCGAATCCCACAAGAGATTTTACACGTACGGAATCTCTCACTTCCTCCACAATTCACCCTTGACACAATTCCTATATACTAATCCTTTGAACACCCAAACCCTTTGGGGGTATTCAAATTTCAAATCCTTCCTCACTCACCATAATTATGTATAAAAAATAAAAACAAGCGAAATAAAATCCGATTTTTCATTTTCGAATTTCAGGCCGGAGAAGTACGACATGGTCCACA
>JAQFZZ010001305.1:0-11685 GCA_034696405.1 Isotoma caerulea
GGTATGCCAAAATATACTCTTCAATTAAGCCCAAATGCACTCAAGCTATTTTTCAAAAACTTTGAGCTTTGGTGTAGAGCAAAGAAAATGAATTTTCAATTGGCAAAGGTCACCTTGCCTTTAGCTATACAAAATATGACTGCACAGCAATATTTTTTAATTCATCATGCTTCAATTGCAGATGACAACATCTCATGGGAGGATTTTGTCAACAGCTTCATGGCCTATTGCCCCATGGAGGTAGAAGAGCAGACCAGCGTATTCAAAATTCTAGGAATGAAACAGCCTGCACAAGAGAAAGCTTCAATTTATATACAACGACTACGCTACCTTCTTGGCGATGAATTCGACAGGTATGATCAACGAGAAATGGTCAATCATTTCATGGAAGGTCTGAATAATGAAATTCGACAATATTTAGAATGCCGAGGTGCACCTGACACATATGACGAATTATTAAAAAATATTCGTACCTACGAATCAAGAGGAATCAAAGCTGACAAGTCTAATGACTCATCATCATCGTCAACCCAAGCAATTGATGTGAAACTTGCACCTTTGTCATCTACTGCCCTTGAACTTCAAGAATTAAAGCAGAAAATAGCCGAAATGGAAAGCATGATTCAGACAGTTAATCAAGTCTCGGTGTCTGAGAATTTTTCATCCAGTCGACGTGGTAATGGCAACTCTCGAGGCAGAGGCCGCGGAAATACACAGTCGACCAGTCCACGAGCTGACACATTCTGCAATTATTGTAAGCGAAATGGACATGTCATTAATGATTGTCGCACACGCGAGAGAAACAATCAATACCGGCAACAGCGCGGCGGATTTGATGGCAACAGAGGTCATTATCAGCAGCGTCAAAATCATTACCCAAGAGATAATTATCATTCACAAAACCCATACTACGAAGACCAACAACAATACCAACAGGCTCCAGCGCAATATCAACCGGGTCCAGCGCAATACCAAGCCGCTCCAGCGCAATACCAAGCCGCTCCAGCTCAATATCAGCCGCATCCACCAAATCAGCAATATCGTCAAGCTGGACCTAACCAGAATTACAATCACCATCAGGGAAACGAACAGCATCGGGCGGATTGATCCGTCCTTTCGAAGGATTGATCCGTCAACACGAAGGATTGATCCGTTCACATCTAACAGACTCATTTCACTTACCCTTAAATAATCAGAAATCTGCACTACAGAACTCTTCAGAAAAAGTTAATTCATCACAAAACCCTAATTCAGTAAATACTCATAATTCTTCTCAAAATTTTAACTCATCACAAACTTTACCTTCACCTGAAAATCAAAAAATTCCTATTCGAATGAATAGAATTATTCGAGCAGATGGCCCATTGACAATAGATGTATCCATCAATTTAATTCATACACCTGCAACAATTGACACCGGTGCAGGCGCTTTAATTATCGATGCTGACCTCGCCAAAGGTCTGGCCAAAGTAAAAAGTACAAAATTTGAACTACACGACATCAGTGGTAATCGATTAACAGACTTGGGATTTGCAATTGTACCCATTACTATTAATTTTTATTTAATCCATCATCCTATGCTTATTGTTCGTGACTCATCATGTGCTGTTCTACTTGGATATGATTTTATTGAACTTCATAAATGGAAAATCAATTGTGATGAGAAAGTAATCACATCATCTGCCTTCGGATCCATCCCATTTTCAAGTCGCCCTTGGAATTATTTGAAGCATTTACCATTCGAGATGCAACTTTCTCTTGAATTTGAATGCCCTGAACTTATAAAAACTCCAGTTTCATCTGCACATCCTATTGAGAAAGAAACATTAAATCTCAAATACCTGCGCATTGCAGAAAATACGGTTCTTCCACCAAGATCCCAAGTAGCCGTTCAAGTTGAAACTTCACAACTCCCATCTCAAATGGACTTAATTGTTGCTCGGAATGATAAAATCAACAAAAGAAACAGAATAATGATTCCGAACATGTTGATCAACTCTGAAACTACTCATGTTGTTTTGGTCAATCTAACAAACACACACAAAAAGCTTCCCAAGAACACAAGATTGGGAAAGCTCGAATTGCTCGAAAACCAACCATTACAAGATGCTAAAGAATTAAGCGCTAAAACAGCAAACGAACATTGTGAAAAATTCGACCCATCAAAGGTTCACATAAATCCAGAATTACCTGAAAAATACAAAGAAGATCTTATTTCCATCCTTGAGAAATACAAGTCCATTTTTCAGTGGGATTCAAAAAAATTGGGTCGCACTAAGCGCATGATTTTTGAAATCGACACTGGCGATACACCACCCATTCGCAGACAGCAATTTCCTCATCCGGAGAAAGTACACGATGAAATTAAGCAACACGTAGATAAAATGTTGGATCTTGGTGTCATCCGTCCATCTTCAAGTCCATGGTCAAGTCCATGTTTTTTAGCACCCAAAAAGGACGACAGCGGGCACTGGACCAAGCGACGCTTCGTGCTAGACTATCGCGGTCTTAACATGCATACAAAGAAGCGCTCCTTCAATTAAATGAGGATTGACGACATTCTGAACCGTTTGACAAACTCCCACTATTTTACTACATTGGATTTCTCTGCCGGATATTGGCAAATACCCATGTCAGAAGACGCGCAGGAGAAAGCTTCATTCATCTGTAGAGAAGGAAAATTCGCGCCCACCGTACTCATCTTCGGATTAGCGAACGCTCCAGCAGCGTTCACGACGCTCCTTGATGCAGTCTTGTCAGGCTTAAAACACACAGTATGCCTCGCATATGTCGACGATGTTATAATTTGGTCTCAAACACCAGAAGAGCATTTGGAGAAACTAACCACTCTATTTGAAAGATTGATATCAGAAAACCTCAAACTAAAACCTGGAAAATGTCACTTCCTTTTTAATGAACTAAATATCCTTGGCCAAGTTGTTAGCTCCAAAGGAATAAAACCAGATCCAAAACTCATCTCAGGAGTTTCAAAACTGCAACCGCCTAAAACAACTCACCAGGCAAAGCCAGTTTTCGGATTATTTTCTTATTTTAGGAAATTCATCAAAAACTTTAGTAAAATTTCTCATCCCATACAGATCCTAATCAAGCCAAATACGAAATTTCATTGGGGAGAAATCCAACAAAAAACTTTTAAAGATTTAAAACAACGCCTCTTATCTGAACCCATCTTGGCTCTGTTTGACCCGAACAAATCAGGAATTTTAAAAACAGATGCATGCGTTATTGGACTCGGCGCTGCATTGTTCGAAATGTATGAAAAAATTGAAAGACCATGTGCCTTCATTTCTCGCACCTTAAGTAAAGAAGAGAAAAATACACATCCACCCAACTTGAGCTCCAAGGCACAGTATGGGCATTACAACGCTTAAGAACACTTATTTATGGTGTTCCAATTAAGATCGTGACAGACCACCATGCCATTTGCTGGCTTCTTCATTTTTCAAAAAAAGAACTAAGCCCTAAACTCAGCAGAATGGTATTGACTCTACTTGAATACGGTATTACAGGAATTCATCGTATTGCTGGTAAAAAACACGAAGCAATAGACTGTCTTTCTCGAATGCCAACTGAAGAATTTGATCCGGTAGTGGACGAATTACAAGAGATTCCTATTTTATGGATTGGATTAAGCAACATCATAGAATCTCAAAAAGCAGACTCAGAGATACAAAACATAATAAAATTACTTTCAACTCTTTTCAGCCCATTAAAAGAAACTTCGAGCTTGTCGACGGTGTCCTGTATAATAGAAATTGCAAGTTTGACATACTCACACTTGTCCTATTGAAAGCGCTTAGACCATCTATTTTAGCCGAATGCCATGACAACCCTTATTCCGCTCACCTGGGAATAATGAAGACATTTGACAAAGTCGAAAGACGCTATTGGTGGCCTCACCTTCGAAAAGATGTGACTCACTACGTACGAACATGTCCAAATTGCCAGAAGAGAAAAGTACCAAAACACCGCCCATTTGGATTGATGCAATTTTTCGAAGTACCTACAGAAGCATTTACAAGAGTTCAAATCGATGTCGCAGGACCATATCCAAGATCATCTAATCAGCATAAGTACATAGTGACTGCTACGGATTATCTCACAAAGTGGTTGGAATCTCGACCACTCAGAGAAGCTACCACGGAATCAATTGCAAAATTTATAGTTGAACAGATTATTTGTCGTCACGGATGCCCCAAAGAGCTCCAAAGTGACAACGGAAGTATTTTCACCTCAGAATTGTTCGCAGAAATTACTAAGCAATTAGGAATTACTCATAAATTAAGCACGACCTGGCATCCAGCTAGCCAAGGTCAAGTTAAACGTAGTCATGCGGTTCTGAATGACTGCATTTCCATGTACGTAACAAAAAACCAAAAGGATTGGGACAAATTTATTCCTCACATTGTCTTTGCAATAAATACCAGTATTAATCCCACCGGATTCAGTGCTTTTTATCTAATGCACGGAAGAGACGCTGTACTTCCTATCGAAACGGACATTCCCTTAAAGCATGCATCCCTTGAGGAAGTTGTTAAAAGAATTCAAGATGCTCGAGCGCTCTCAAAAAATCGAATAGAAAATAATCAACTTCAATCTGCCGAGTATCATAATCAATATAGAAAATTAAAAGAATTTGCAGTCGGAGACATGGTTTTATGTCGAAAATATATTAAAAAGAAAGGGAAAATGTCAAAGTTATTTCAATATTTTTATGGACCGTACGTTATCATTGAAAAAATTTCTGAAGTAAATTATGTCATCGAAGCAAAAGGAAAAAGGAAGAAGTACAGAGAAACAGTTCATGTTGAAAAATTAAAACCATATTACGAAAGATCAGCAGAATCCACTCCTTCTGGATTATAATCAAATGACAATACCACCAACGAAGAATATATCATTGAAGAATTAAATGATTCAGGAGACGACGAGGAATCCACAAATAATGAGCAAAGTGTAGAAGAAGTGGAAGAAATCGAAGACCATGAGCCTGAGTAATCATTTTCTCACGATCAAAGAGTTGACTCTACACCTAACTCGGCACCCATTCCACCTTCTCCCCCATCTGAATTACAACCACAAACAAGTGAGATCCCTATTCCACCATCCAGAGAAAATCCATCACGTAGATACTCACTCCGTAAGAGAAACAAAGTAAATTATAAAGTTTGACTGGAGGAGTGATCCGTCAGTCAAGCATAAAATCTGAAATCATTTTCAGCCTCATTCATCTCTCATCTCTTCACAAGATAACAACTCATCTCATCGTCTCCCATCTCTACAACCATCACATCAAAGTCCATCACATCTCATCATATCCTCAGACTGGACCAGCTTTCATCTTACCAACACCAACATGTTAAAGATTCATCTTTTTCTTGTGGGTTTTATTAACCTAGCCCTTGGAATCCCCGATATTCCAATCCGGATTTCAAAGGGTACTTATCAGAAAAAAGTTAAGCAAATTATTTACGAAGCCACGGTTCCATTAATTTATGAAATGGACGCCCCGAATTTCGATCAGTGGAAAAACTACTCATCAGTCCCATTGACTCCGAATTCACCTTTCTCCAGACAAATGAATGCTATTTTGCAACAAACTCATGAAATGCTTTATGATATGCTTCCATTATTCCCAAACAGCTCAAGCACGGTATCCAGATTTCGCAGAAGTCTAGATTTCATTGGAAACTTTTATAGTTGGTGCTGTGGGGTTGCCACAGTAGCCACTACGGATGAACTGTTCACTCACGAAAAGAATTTAGAACATTTTACTACTCAGATCGAATCTCAAGTCATCGAGGAACACAAATCCTCCATCAAGAATTCCAAGATTATAAATCAATACACTGATAAAATCCAAAGGGCCCTCGCCGATTTTACTACAACGGCAGAAAACACCTTCCGAAAAATCAAAACAACCGAATCTTCCATGGAAAAACAAATTGAATCAGAAGAAAACGGAATGCTTCAACTTGCTCTCTCTTTAAATCAGGTGACAATTAACATCGCCTGGCTGAAAACCCTCCAAGAATGTAGGAACCGACTTATCCCAATTACGATGGTCCGGCCCTCCGTCCTTGGAAAGGATCTACGCTTACTCGCACACTCACTTGCCTCAAACAATTACTCCTTAAGCATTCCTCATACAAGAATATCCAAGTACTTCGAAGTACCCATCTCAGCATGTCTCATTTCTAGAAATAAGATCGTCGTCACCGTGTGAAGCGTGTGAGAGAGTGACTGAATGTCTTTAATTATAATCCATGTAATTATATATGAGTACATTATTATATGATTAATACTATACTATATTATACTACATAACAACAAGCTTGTACTAATTAAGACTACTAAAAAAGTACTAAAAAATCGAAATTAACAATACAATTATTTCTTTCACTATCACTTTTGCTGTGGTTGTAGTTGTGGTTCACTATCATGTGGTTGATGCTGTGAACAATATTGGGAAAGAAAAGATCTTTTAAATTAGAACAAGACAATTCCCCCGTCCAAAAGATATGCATTTATTTTATTAATGAGCAAAGATTATTCGACTCTCAAAAGATGAGTTTATGAACAAAGTTTCATGTTTCACATTTAGAAGCCGTTCATAATCTATGAGGTAAGATATGGTTATCAACTTAATTAGCATATCTACCGAAACGGGTGGTTTCTTTCGTTTTGTCTCTCTTTTCAATTCCTTCATTTCATCCAAAACAGCCTAAAAATGAACTGTTTCAATTCAAGTTCAAATTGCATCAAATGTGTGGATAAGTGTTTTTACGTTATCTTTGACAACTTAAATACTGCGTGCATGAACAACAAAAGTTTGCTAGAAGGTAATGTGAAGTAAATGTACAGCCCTGGATCCTAAAAATGCAGTGAAGACTCAGTTTTGCCATCATCAGCTTCTTTGGAATCTGACATCTCTCTGTCCTTAAAAAATCTCTGTAAGCATTATCATCTTAAAACAAAAGCATCTCATATTTTCAATAAGCCACACTTTATTAAGATGAGTCATTTTAATAGATGCTGGGTTAGTTGTGATCATTCTGGCCTTATGGTTTTGTTTCCATGCAATTTCCCACAAAGATGCTTTCATGAACCCGACTGTGTGGAATAGAAACACGAGAGCTTCTGAAATTCAACTTGACACTGTGGTTCACAAAGAAATCCATCCAAAGTGGAAGTTAGAAGCAGAGGAGATGCCCTTCGAAATACTATCGAAATTGAAGATTTAGTTCGTGATTATCATGTCAACAATACTTCTCCTTCTTCCTTCCACTCGGTGATCAACGTAGATTTCGATTCTCCACCTGAACGACCACCTCGCAAAGCCAAAAAAATCCTTAAATGAGCTAATTACCATGAATTATTAATATTAAACTCATAAATCATTTATATTCATTAAATTTTGTTACAATTAGATTTTTCAGCACGAAAATTTCAATAAAAAACGATGCAAAATCGAAAATTCAACCAAAATAACATAAAACTTGGCATTTCTGATATACTTTATTTTACCCCATATTCCAATAAGCCACGAATGGCCCAGTGCTCAAGTCCGCCATCCAGGCTAACCAGGGGATGCCGGTTCGTGCATTTTCTCCCAACTCCGCCTTACTCAACTCCAAAACATCTTCCAAGATTTCCTTCGCTTCCAAATATTTACCTTCGCGAAACAGACAACAGTATGCAATGTCATTTCTTGTGCTTAAAGTGCGTGGATGTCGTTCGCCTAATTTCTGCTTCCGGCACTCCATAACTTCGTTGAAAATTCTCAAAGCCACGTCAATTTCTCCTTTCTGACTCAACACGAGTGCAAGACTGTGCTTTGTAATCATCGTTGATGGATGATCTTCACCCAGAGTTTAATTCTTTGACTCCCACACTTTCTCCCACAGCTCCTCTGCCTCTGCAAATCTGTTCAGCCTCCAAAGAGTTCCAGCCATGTTGTAATCTGTAGTGCGTGCTGCTTGGTGTTCTTCTCCTGAATTTCCTTGTCTTTCTCCCACACTTCTTTGTAGATCTCAAGATATTTCTCCTAGTCTCCTTTCAAATCCAAAGCCCTAGCTAAATTGTGTTTCATTTCCCATGTGAGCAGATAGTCTTCCCCTATAACTTCCTTGAATCTTCTGTAATTCAAGGTAGCAAAGTTGAACATTTCCGAGATTAACTCAAAGTCATAAAGGCTGTTGAAAATTATAAAAGGCACATGTGGGTAATTTCGAATTAAGTTTTCGTCTTTTGCGGAATAGTTCCACAAGCTGAGCATTAGAGTAAGTTCCGATCTAGAAAACAGTGGTATCGTTTTGATAACTTCGATAAGTGATTTGAGAAGGGAGAATTCTGCTCCTAAGGAATTCAGTTTTAATCGAAATATTTCTTGCACAAGACGATGTATAAAAATCACTTCATTCTCAACTTTGACGAGAGAGTACGCTTTCAGCAATTTCACTGAACACTCCACCATTTCCTTTGATAATTTTGCAGTATGTTTGGGTCGCTTAAACAGACGCTTCATTTTGCCTTTAAACTGAAACTCACTTTTGATTCTTCAGCTGCTTCCAAACATTTACCTAAAAATTCGGTCGGATCAAGATACGCAATTCTATCTAGAATGGAACAAGCCAATCTACCAATTTCTCCTTGGGTGTCTTTAATTTTAACGAATGTGATGTCCCACGTGACGAACGTCGTCTTTACAAATTTTTCGAAACTTCACTCAATTTGTGATTGAGCAATTCCCCCGTCATGTCTGCTCTTGTATCAGCTCTTTCACTGTTACCTTAAGCTCGTCCTGATCTATTTGCAAAGACCCACTTTGATTTGACATTGTTTACAAATTAAGGGTAACGGTCAGTTGGATTTAGTGAAGGGCTTGGGCGGAAGACTGGGCTAACGTGTGTTTTAAACCTTCTCTTGAATGATTTATCTGAAGATATTAGAAATTTGTAGAGCTTTGAGTGTGTGAGTTAGATGAAAATACACTGAACTCGAGTATTTTATAAAATAATAGTTTTAGCATTGACATCATATGTTTGCCTTATCAACCGGCGATAAAAGGATAAGAAATGTGGATTGGAATATCGAATAAAGAATCAGTACAGTACTGTATTTAGATAAGCCACCATCCTTTCCTGATAAGACCTGAACACTGTCTATCTAAAGGCATTTCATTGTACTTTACGTGATAATTAGAGCACATTTTGCCTAATTACCAGAACAGCTCCTCTTCCATTTCAGATTTGACAACTGTGTTACACTTGCATGTATAAATCGGTACTATTTGTCCGGCTGCCAGTTCATTAAAGTTTGAAAGATTTAAACTGATGGAGAAGGACGTGTCATCTCTTATGCAACCAAGTCTATGGCTTTGCGAAGAATTAATTTGGATGGCCACTTCCCACGTTCAGTTGTTTTGGATTAATCATACGGTAAATTGCACCATACCGTGCAAACGTGTTCGAATTAGAGATTTCTAAAGCCCATGCCACCCGTGTATGCCTGGGCATGTCCAGCATGCCTATATTGTTCCCTGAAAGTGCCTAGAATGTCTTGAATGTAATACGAGTTAAATGTATTGTTCCTGGCACAACGGGTGAAGCTGTTAATCAGCAGTAAACAAATTAAATCATTCTTATGTCTAAACTGTTGGATGTTAATAAAATATGGAAAAATTAGTAATATTTTTATTCAAATAATTGACACGTAATAACTATGCATAGCCCCAAGTAGATAATGATTCAAAGCGAAATTTAGGTACTTGATTTTTGTAAATTCTCTTATCTAATATTTATGGAAGATGATAAAAGTGACAATTAACAGTACAAAAATCCAAATACACATATATTATGGCCCTATTTTTATAATTGGACTTTTATCTAAAATACATATCACTAGTTCTAACAGCATTTTAGTTATGCAATAGAGAGTGAGGAATTAAGAGTCCCATGAATTCAAATTGGCTCAAATGGATATTAGGCAAGGGAAATGAGAGGAACATGTCAATCGTGTACTGCAGATTAAAAAATAAAACTCCCTCTTGAATGAGTACTGGACGAGGAGGAAATTGAACACATTCATCCTGATTGTCAGTCGAATCGTCCTCAAAGCGTTCAGTTTCCTCCTCCAATACTTGTTTTGAGGTAGAGCCCTTCGTTTCATAGATGCAGAGTGAGGGAACAATCCAAAGGTCTGTTCATAAATCAATGAGGGAGGAAATGTTAGACAAATTGTAAATGAAAATGCAGCTGTGATCAAAGTGAATCTACTTTTTAATTCCAATTATACTTCGATAGTGTATAAGTAGAGTAAAGCTAGAGAGAGTTTAATTATTGTTACGCCCTGAACCCCCCCTCTAAAGGACAGTTCCAAAATCACAATATTTCTTTTGCCATTCCGAAAAACTATGTATTCTTACATTCCTTTTGATTGTTGACGACTCCGAGCTTTTAATCTGGGTGGAATCACATTTTTCCAATGTTTTTACACTGGACGAAGGGGTATGCATAAATGAAGTTTAGTTAATTATTTCGTAGGTTTAGATGCAACGTGCCATTTTGAGTTGAGATTATTTTAAAATGTGAAAATAAAGCGCACCGCACCGCGAAGGAGATAATAAGGGGCGACAGGCCGCGCGTACCAACTAACCAGGGTTTCGGGTGAATAAAACCACCTGCAAGAAATTGGTGCAAGAAATTGAAAAAAACCACTGCACTGCACAAATTAATATATGCATAAAATGCAAGAAATTAAAATCAATTATAATTAATTCTAGATGCTAATTAGGCTAAAACGAATACTGCAGTGTGGTTAGGCTTTATTTATGCTTCAAAATGAGTATATATAGATTTTTGTAGCTTAAATTGGATTCCACCATATAATGAAGCTGTGTAGAGTTCAAAAACCTTTAATACATTGTAAAAAACAAAACAAAATTTCAAATTCAACCTGCATGCATTTCGTGCGCAAAAAACGAAACCCTGATATAAAGAATGAAACACCCAAAGACAGCAGATTTTTTTAATACCCGAAACTAATTGGCTTATATTTTTTTAATTTTGTGAATTAATTTGGCAGTTATAAACGAAGGTTTACAGATTTATGATGGTTTTGTTTATGTTTTTATATTTTGTATTATTTGGTGTGACATTTGGGCAAAACTGATTTTTTTACAATAAACGGGTTTAGTATAGCCCGAGGCGACCAGACCACAATTTATTTATTACGGATGATTTACCTTGGAAAGATTCATATTTAGCTAGATGAAAAAATTCTGCGTGAAAATATTTATTAAAGGTTTGAAAAAAGCTTTTCATTGAGTTTATTAATGAGTTTAATTTGCACAGATTTTCTATAATTTTTTTAAATTTTACTCGAAAACCCGAATTTATTAAATTTCAAAATGTTTGCTATTAAAAAAATCTAAAATTACAAAATTTTAATTAACAAATTATGTAATTATTTCAATCTTAATTATGGGAAGTTTCAAAGCATTTCAAAGGGCTTCTAGTTTATGCTACACATTTTTAAAAGGACTTAATATAATGTTTATAAAAATATTTCACCAAAGATTAAAACCTGTCTCGTTGTATAAACTATTGCAATTGCAATTATTGCTTTCCCAGAAGTGTATAAATTGCATAAGAAAAGCCCATA
>JAQFZZ010001306.1:0-11684 GCA_034696405.1 Isotoma caerulea
AAATAGATCTATTTCTACGTTGTGGAAAAATATAGACGAATTTACTTTGAACAAAATAGTATTTCATGGAAGTTGGAGCTTATTAAAGTGGAAGATATTTATTACATGGAGAGGTGTTCGTTAGGCAGAATGTGGTCGGTGGTGGCTTGGTTTCGTTACTCAGGATAATGAATGAATAGAAGAAACTTTGTTCGGAAAACACAGAGAAAAGTAAGTGCGTACTATATGAAGAAGTGGATGGATAGCAACGAATGGAATAATGATTTTGATGTGGTTTTGATTCCCAATTCACTGTAAGGTATATAAGAAAGAACAAACGCATGAACTTTTGCAAAGGATCCTACGGTTTGTTTGTTAAAATACAAAGTTGTAGTGGAATTGAAATAATTCTGTATTGTATCACGATATCAAAGCTACCGTTTTTAGGGGTGAAATTGTATGTCGCAAGACGTAAATGTTTGATGAAGTGTTTTTATCAAACTATGGATTGAATGCATGTATTATCATTACTTGGGGCTTCCGGTGGTTTAAAAAAACATGTTTTTGTTTTTTTATGATTAAATTGAAAACACGATTCCAATAAAAATGTTAGCAGCATTTTTAGCATTATGAAGTTTATAATGTTAGTTAAAAATAAAAACGTGCATTTAAATTTGCAATAAAAATTCCAAAAAAGTTGTCAACACACCATTTCAATTTATCCCGTAACACTTACTCCCACCTCCATTCCAACGATAACGTAACTAACGATACTACCTGCATCATCACATCAGTAAACCTATTTACAAAGAGAAAGACAAAAATATCTCGTAACACAAAGAATTCTGATTCTAGTAAGAAGGACGAGTCATTTCCACTTCCACTAAATAATTCTCTTCTCAGTATCGTATTCCTATCAACTTCATCTCAACCACCACCACCACTACCGACTACCACTAACCATACCTCTACGATACGAGACCACCTCCTCTTTTACTTTTTATTCCTTCTCTCTCGGAAAGAAGAAATGAAAGGCTGAGACAGTAGTAAGAAAGAAATAAACCCTTTGTTTTACTTTGATACATTACTCGCCCATTTGATTCGGAAATAATTGAGTGTTTCTTTCCTCAGGAGGGAAAGTCTCCTTTCTTATCTGAAAAAAGGTTTGTTTTCTCCCATAATAGTCTCAAGGTAGTCAGGCCAGAGTCATTCTCTTTCTCTGTAGTTCAGTCGGTGGTATATAATATTGTAAGAAATAGTAGAAGAGTACAAGGGCGTGGGTTACGATTCCGATAAAGCACTTTTCCCTGAAATATTGAACTTCCTTTTCCTCTCTTCAACTTTCTCTTTCTTACTTATTTCTTTATCGTGTTTGTAAACATTTCTTTTTTTTTCTTAGTTCCTTTCCTATAGTTATAACCTTAAACCAACGGCAGTTTCCTATTACTTTTTGCTATATGAACTTATACAATCGGATAGAAACCTAACCATTAGAAGAACTATTAAACACCTGTGGTTTCTTTTCCTCAAATGTCAGATCAATTCCATCTAAATTTTCTTTGAAATAATGTTTTACCTACCTCACGCTTACTTACCATCTACAATTGTGCTTTGTTGATTACCCTTGGAAAAGTTTATGTAGTTTTATTGTTCAATTACTCCTAAAGGAGTTGAAAACGGTGTAGTAATGGAAGCATCATTAAGTTTCCTTTATGACCTCAAGTTGTAAAATAAAAATGTAGGACATACTGTAACGTAGGCCCTGGTTGGTCCTATTTTTATTATAAAGATAAAGGTTAGTTATCTTATGAAGAAACCCATTGTAGATTTTATAAAGTTGTCTGATGCTTTTTTTGCGGTCATCTAGAATCTAAAAAGTTCTAGACAGAGAGTAGAACAAGTAGGATTGTAGGATTAGTCCCTGGCGTTGAGGATAATGATAATAAATTATTAATTCCACCATGTGTAATGTGTATTTGTATGTGTGTTTTATCTATTTCAGAGAAACGACAAGAGCGGTGACTGTTACTTGGCAGTACTGACCATACTGAACGTATCATCCGAGGATGCTGGAGAATACATGTTTTTTGTTAAAAATACCAAAGGAATTCACGAAGGCACAATCCTTCTTAATATAACCCAAGCAAGTTACTCTATTTCCATTTCCAGTTCCCGAGCTTACAGTCCATTCTTCTCGACTATGTCCACCACCCTTTCAGTCTCATTCGTATCCGGATATGCCCTTTGGATTTGGAACAGTTGGATTTGCTGGCTACAACTTTGATCTCCTTAACAAGGCTTCTTTCTACATAAAGCTAAACCTAGCGTTCTAAAAGTTCAAACAGTACATAAATAAATACATATATAAACATACATAGGAAACAAAACTAACGTTAAAAATGTACTTCATACATAAAGTATATATTCACCCAGTATATAACACATAAAAGAACAACTTCCAGAGATTTTCCACTCCAGCCAGACTAAGCTGTTATCATCAACCGAAATTCTCTCATGTATATAACAGTAACATACGACTGGACAGAGACGCTGCTTATCTTTTAACTCTGTCTGGAGTCTACAGTCGTTATACATTGCAGTATCTCTATTAAATCAAGATGGATGAACAGTTCGACGAATTTGACCTTCACAAAGGCTTGTACCTATTTCACTTGAATCTGCAGAAATATTTACGTACATCCTGTTTCTTAGACTTATGACCTGTCTCAAGTACCCGGAATTCCAAACAAATAGAAAACCCAAAAGACTTTGCAGTATTGTATTATATTATGCACCTATAATACAAATTCTTAACCTTAGCCTTTATACGAAGGGTATACTACTCCACGCACCACTTGAATGTAAACGAATAGGTTGAACGCTGCTGCATACTGATTTAATTGCGAGAGTGGCCGTGAAGCTGGGATAAGTAGGAAGTAGGCCAAAGGCCACCTTCACCACTTTCACCGCACTACAAACAAGCCATCAAACCTCAGCAAAGAAAAGTCAGTCAGTGTAGCTTTTCAGCAAGATTTACGACGCATAGGAATAAATGAGACGTGCGAAGCGAATCCTGTCTGAAATGAAAACAACAACTAGGAGCACATGAAAGTTAACGTGACTGAATCAGTTCTTCACCATCACCATCATTGCCTACAAAGTATAAGAAATCTTTTGAAAGAAAAGGTAATAATAATGCTTAAACTTGCAACATAACGTGAAAAGTAAGAACTTCCCAATGAAAGCACGAAACAATGTATGAATATTATAGAGCATGCTTTCTCTTTTCTGGGAATAAGGAAGGCAGTGTGGGTGGGTTATAAGAAAAACCAAAAATATTTCGTAATGAAGAAACTTTATTATGTTGACTTCATACTAAAGTCTGCAGTACAGTTAGATCTTCCCTAAAATAAAACATAAAAACCCAATGAAGATAACCCTGATGCATTTTGCAACGATGCGATGATTTTTCTCAGTATAAAAATCAAAAACTCCAACTGGTTAGTAAAACCAGACAGACTCATCCTTGCCATAATCATAATAAATATAATAATGTCATTGTTACACTATCTACGAAGAGATAAAGCAGTTTGTAAAGTAATGTAGCGTTGTTTCTATACCATAGTCTCTAGTGATGTGTTTCCATTTGTGTTATGTTATTGTGTTTGATGCTCATCATCATGTCATTTTCATTTTATTATGAGTAAACAGACTACAAACATTTATGGCAAAGTACTTCATTCATAGTTTCATACGAAAACGGACCCTCGATCGATGTTATGTAATGTAATGTAGTATGTACCCTTCTCTTTAGTACAATACAGAGTACATAATGTTACTTTCTTCATTGCCCTTTAAATTGTGACTGAATCGCTGACAAGAAGGAAAACAAGTCGACTTCATAATCCCATATGATCATGATGGATATGTAGACGTCTATAATAATAATAATACTACTTCTAAAGTCTACTCTTACGATTTCTGTTACATCACTATAAGGACATGTCTAAAACTAAATAAAAAAACGCTCTCTTGTTCGTATAAATGTACCTCTTATAATAATATTATATCATAGAGAATTTTTGAGCACGAAAAGTAAAGTCCGAAGGGAGTTGGTTATATAATAGTAAAATATAATATGGTGTTGTTCCGCATAAGTAATACATAATACTAAATGTACTACATAGAATACAAATATAACATCTCGTAAGATACTTATTATAAGCAGTAACCGAAGCAATCCGAATGTATTTCCTCTCCTCTTGTTCTTCTTCAACGAGAAGTACAATAAAGTCAAAATATCATGTTGGATTTTTATTCCACCCCCATAAGAATAAATCCCTTTTGTCATGAAAGAAAGCGACCGTGTTTCTTTAACATTCCACACTACTTGTTCAAATTTACTCCATCGTTTCATATAGCATCGCCTGGCCTTTCTTAAAAAAATTGGAGCCACAGCCAGGCAAAAGAAGTTCCAGGAGTGACTTTACTATTACTTACTAACTTCCATTCACGCAGTAGGACACTTGTATCCCGCACTACCATCACCACCCATCTCTAAAGATATGGTAGTGCACCACAGGGCAACTCTTTTTATGGTTCATGTATCATACAGTTTGTTTTTCGCCTAACTTTCACTTCCCCCATATATTTACTCACACTGAGCTTTTACTCTACGTACGCCTTCAAATACTATAGTTAAGCACTTTCGTGGGCATGGAGTAAACGTAAAATAGAGTCAACTCCTCTGGCCTACTACACAGTACTTTACTCCTAGATATTAAAATACCTTCACCTTGGCTTTAAAGCTTAAAGTACCAAATAAGTGAACATTAAGTTCTAAAACACACACATACAAAGTATACAAACACATTTTTATAGTCCTGTAGAAGAGAAAGGGCTGGACCTCATGCTTCATCCGGCCGGTCGAAAGGAAATGTGAAGATGTAACCAAGTCAGCGTCGGTATGCATATAAGATAGTGAAAGTATGTAATAGTAAGTACACAGAATACAATATGTTTCAAGCGTGGGGAAAATTTTTCACTTTCCCCACGCTTTTTAAAGTGAAAAAAGAGCACTTGAACTCGTAGATTTTACATGTCAAGAGGGTTCAGCCGACCCAACCAAACCACTCTCATCTTCTTCCATTCCAAGTCCAAGGCTACTGTTACATTACTTTTTTACCTCGAGCGTATCTGTATGTACTTACTTGTCTGCTGGCAGTATCAAATATCTTTTAGATACTTACTGCCCTCACCCTTTGTGTTTGTGTACGCATGTAGTCACCCATAATTGCCCTTGGATAGGTCATCAATCATATTGTATTAGTTGTAACGAAGCAGAAGAAAGTGAAAGAAGAAAGGAAGTAGAAGTAAAGGGTGGAATGGAATATTATGACAGGGAAGGGTGAACTTTAACAGAAAAAGGGAACTAACTTCCTAAAGGCACTTACTTATCTCACTTTCCCTCTCATTGTTTGCTTTCCACTTTCCTTCTCGTCCTTTTCAAAATAGCCACATTACATTACCCTCATTGCTGTATACACTCAAGATTTAACAAAATACAGATATATTTTTATACTTACTCCCCATCACTTGTATAATTATAGAAGAACAACTTTCAAAAGTGGTATAAAATAAAAATCTTCATATTTATTTTCATAAGATGAGGAATCTAGATAAGGGATAATAGACTCAATTCAAAACAACTCACCCAGTCATTATACTTTCTAGAGTATCTAGGAGGAATAATAATAGCATTATACATCATGATGATAGGATTCTTATTATAAAAAAGTAGCTGAGCATTAAGCTAATAGCTAACTAACTGATATTACGTCTTACGAGAAGGGAGTGATGTGAATCCAATGATGAGATGGTTGGTCGGTGGTGGTATGGTATTGCTTTGGTATTACTAAGCCCTCAAGAAGATCAGTTAATTCTGCAGCTTTGCTTGGCAATATCCGATCTAGGGGTTTTCTGTAAACTGAAGGGAATTTTTATACCATGAGAGAATGAGAGAATCCATCTAAAAAGAAAATGAGTATAAATAAGTGAGGGGCGAATAATAAGCCATTGGATTTGAGTCAAAGGCAAATGATAAGGAGAAGATTAGAAAATGGAAGAATAAGATGTAAGAAAAGAAAGCAGAAAAAAAGTATCAAAAACTCTTTTTAAAAAGAGACACAAGATGAGATGAGTTTTTCCGATGAGACTTTTATAAAGAGGATATCATACTCATACTACCAAACATAGGAATGCTTATGGTACTATATGCATTAAAATACTGAAATGGAGGAAGGATGGGTATCAAATACATACAGTAAAAGAAAGTGTATAATATGTATGGCTATGCTATATAGAGAGAAAGCAGTTTTGCATCATTTGCGGAAACTGTCTCAGAGTAATCATGCGGTATAGGACTCTATGGAGCCATCAGACTCAATTTAAATTCATATATATAATCTTCACTCTATATAATGTGTCTTTGAAGTTTACTCTGCCATATTGTCCTTACATAATGTAATTTCTATATGAAGTATTCGTTTTACCATATTTCATCATTTAATTCCTTGGGGAAAAAATAACACATGGATTGTTGGAAAGTTGGATAGTATTTATAAATGTACGAGGTAAGTATTTATTCTACAATGGACAAGGGGCAGTTGGAGCAAATGACTCATTTTTAAGTAAACGAATGTGAAAATTAGAAGTTTCGGCTATAAAAGATACATTTCCCACAAACCCTCTGGTGACTCAACCGAAGGCGATTATTCCATGACAAATTCGCCTGAACCAAGGGGTAGAGTATTTCCAACAAATAAATGTAACAAAATTTTGCAAAAACACAATGCCAAAATTTACCCTAATCTCATACACAATAGGGTTGAGTTACTAACAAACGAAGGGATCGCGATCATCATCATCCTACATTTTGGTACATATCAAGCTGTGAAATCCCATTAATAGAGGATTTTTTGCATAGATTCTGAGTTCATCTTACAGCCACATGTACTAACTGCTTTGTCGATGGGAACATCGCATAAATTTTGTTTTCATCCTGCTATTGTGGGCTTTCTCCGGATTATTTTTTCTCAAGGCTTTCACAAAAATTCCTATAATAAAAGCAAATCCTAGCAATAATCTAGATTCTATCCGGTCCGGACATCTTCTCCCACATAGATATCCTTTTACTATTTTCAGTACTAAGTCACATACAGCTCGATTCATCTATCTACACTAGTTCCAGTTGAGTTCAAATCTTTGTTGCGAAGTTTGCTTTGTTGCTGCTGCGGTTTCTAGTTCATAAACGTATTTATATTGTGTACATAGTTTAAGTACAAAAAAGAACAAGTTTTCTTCTAAGAATTATAAAATATATAATAGAAAAATGCATTATACTCTAACTCCGGCTTTTAAACAGGTTCTTCCGTCCGTCCCACTTTTGTCCTTATGTTGTATTGTATGACTTCCAACTTCTAAGCAGTTTACGGGTATTTAGCTCTTTTATTTTCAGGAAAAACCGTTGTGGAAAAAGCCAAGTCTATGCAACATACAAAATACACATTAATAAATACGAACTTCGAAAGGCAAAAAACTATCAAATGGGTTTTTATCATCATTTTTGAAAAATGTCTTCCTTGTCAGCTTTCTGCCCTGGTTGGTAAAATTAACGGGTAAATCCTTCTTTCCTCCTTTTTCAGCCTGCAAAACAAGTTTGACCTGAAAAGCCCAGCAAAATAAATACTATCCGCATGCAATGCACTCATTGAAATTTGCAATGGAGAAAAAGCGTTTAAATTTATTATAATATTTTAATGCTACAGCTACAAGTAATTCCACAGCTTATAAACTTCCCTTTAATTAAATGATCCAAAAGAATACATCCATTACACCCAGGGGAAGAGAGTATAAAAAATAGGAAAGAGAGCATTGCAAAGCTACCACTGTTGACTGTAACGATGTGTAGTTAGCCTCCTTAAGTTTATTAAAGTCTGGCGTGGTTTTTGAGCTATAGCTAAAGCTAGAAAGGGGTGCGATAGTGAAAATTAATGCTATGCATAAAAGACTATTTCAATTGTATCTGGTATGTGATCCCAAAGAATAATTTTTGGCCCCTTAATTTTTCTTGCCACTCTTGGCAGTAATTTCCATTTCATGAAGTAAGATATTTATTAAGCTAGTTGGAAAGTTTAAGTCATGTTCTTCCATCCAAACAGCAGCCAACTCAAGTGCAAGAAGGCGTCAAAGTTCATGCTTTCTTTATTTTAATTTCCTTGTGCGACTTTCTTCTAATAGTTCACTTGTTACAACTTTACGGTTTTAACCTCCTCGAGTTGCCAAAAAATTCCTTATAATATATCGCAAAATAGTTAGAGAGTACGAAAAGAAGAATTAAGAAGAGAAAGTCAACTTTCACCCAGAATGAGAATGAGAGGGATTTACTAACTAGTAATTTAGTAGTTTTATCAATGTAGATCAACCTATAGCTTAAATGTACTATTTTTCTTCCGTATAACTTTTACTTTTAAGGAGGTTTGCCTTGCCTTTGTGTGTTAGAAATAGTATAGTAACTCTTGTTTGTTTGTTGTGTAAATTACATACAAAAACTAGCTGTGTAGATAAAGAAAGCATGAGGAAATTGTATTCTATAGAGATATACGGGGTCTTAGGAGAAATTGGGTCACTTCGTTCCAGACCAAACACATTTTATTTACAGGCTCAACTTCAACTTTGAAGTGCCCTCTGTTTAATGATATTTCCTTGAAGAACTCAAGTAAAACTCTCACTTCCTCTCTTGTCTTACTTTCTCCTAGAGAGAAAATAAGTAAATTTTGTTTTTTCAACGAGACTACCTATTTCTCCAGGGCTGGCTACTTACTGGTTTGGTTAGTTTAATATATTGAATATTGTAAGCGAAAAGCTTACAAGTTACTGATAGCTATGATACTCCAGATGATTAAAGTGGGTTTTAAGAGAAAATAACAAACGAGAGAAAGTTTTCGCAAATCATTTATTCTGACAGGCTGTGCTGTTATTACTACTTAACAAAGAACTCTAAATTTTACTTTGTTCAAATAACTTTGTTTTATAATTGTATTGCAAGAAAAGCTATTGTAAAGTGGAAATGAGAATTATGGTATAGTTTGTACTACTTTTTAAAGTAAATTTCTAATAGGAGCAATTTGTAAGAGCTAATGACTCAGTCTACCCATTCAAAGTATAATCTTTAAAAATGCAGTAAAATCTAGTTTTATGGGTAGATTATTTCTCCTAACGAAACAATCCATCTGGTAGTTGTCCATTGTTTTTCACTTTTATGTTGTATTGCGAGTCCATAAAGAAGAACAATTTTAAAAGTACAAATAGGGCTGTTGACTTACTTCAACGTTGTTGTATATTTTACAACAATACTTTCGTTCCGACTTAAATTCCATAGTTTGGAATGTTCCTCTTGTGACGAGTGTTCTATATATACTTTTACTTTAGTTACCAAACCGTTGCTGCAAATGGTCCGTTGCAAAAACAATAGCCTGGAGTAAGAATTTAATGAGCTGGGAGAGATTCCCAGAAACTTGGTCATCATTAGATCTTGAATAGTTTAACAGGAATTGCACAGTCCTTTATTTTTAACTGTGTGCATGCATTGTATACATTTATTATAAGGGACTTGCATGTTTGCTAAAAACTACAATTATTTTTCCAAGGATTTAAGTATTTGCAAAATTTTGCAATTCTCTTTGTACTACAGCCACTACACATCCTTTCCTTTCCTACACCACATCACAATTTATCTCATGCATGAAAAAACGATGTAGAAATCACATCCACACAATTGTACATAATACATTCTATATTATATTAATGCAGACGGGGCTTTCACTTCTTTTGATGGTTAAATAGTATCAAATAGAGTTGTTGGGTTCGAATACACGACGGTTTGTCATGAAAAGATTCAAAAATTGGTGTTTCATCCTTCCTTTGTCTATGACGTCCTTGTCGAATGTCCAACTTACTACGAGCCATCTAAGTTATTCAGTGAAATGAACAGTGTAAGTGAATAATGAGAGAATATCTTGAATTTGAATAAGAGTTCGTGGACAGACATTCTTTAGTTAAATATGCAAATGTAGTAGGGATTTAAAGGGTCAATCCTCTAGATTATTGAATTTACTGACAATGAAGCGAGTTGGAACGTGTCGAGTAAAGTTGTAGGACTTATTTGATTTCCTTTGTGCTCTGTAATTTATGATAAGTTGAGAAATATTCCTTATGTATATGCAATTTATTTACAATTTATTGTTAACAATACAAACAAAATTTCTGTTACGCATAAATTTTGAAGAAAATCCAAACGCACTCGGAAAATGATACCATCAATCATCAATCTAAACGTTTGAGTTGAGATTCTTCAAAAATATTGAACCTTAAAAATAAAGAATTCTTTTATATAAGTTAGGAAAATGCGTAATAATAAGCAAATAATAAATAATAAGCAATTAATAAATAATAAGCAATTTTACGCACTTAAAGCTTACCCAAAATCTAACCACAACCTTAAACTAATAATTACCTACATGTTTTATCTAAAAATATGTTTTACATTTACGCTGTTATTCCTGAGTTCGAAGAACCTTACTAAAGTCGTCTTTCATAATCCAAACCCCGAATAGCTTTCATCTTAAATAAAAAATTGCCTTGCATTGAGTTAAGTAAATGCATGCACTCATAGAAATCTTTTATTCCCTTTTTAAGATTCCAGACGGAAGGAAGCCATAATATGAATGAATGACGGCCTGAAATAACAATAATAATAAAAGCATGCAGTGTCATCGTCATCAATTGCTATGATTTGCCCAAGCTGAAATAATTTCTTGATTTCCGGTTAAAGAATTTGATTTCCTTTGGTGACATCCATTATACATGATTCTGCATTATGAAACTACTCGCCATGGGTTATTTTCCCATAAATCATGAAATCACAGCGGGGAAGGTAAAAGCCAAGCTAAAATGAATGATATACACAGAATCACTCCGCAAATGAAAGAGAAGCATTTGAAATAATGTTCGATATAAAGTTTACTAGGTTTCCTCACTCAGTTGATGATTTTGCATGCAGAAAGGTGTTAAATTTGATTGGATTTTGCCCGAACAATTCACAAATTCGCAAAGCGATAAAACCACATCCGCTTGAATGACAGAAAGAGTCGTTTCGAATTATAAGACCTTACCGTAGTAGCTTGTAGCTCAGCACACTGGCCTGGCCTTGTGGGGGTTCCTTATTATTATTATTAAATATGGAGAAGGGTTTACGGCCATCCTAGTCAAATCGGATGTTTACGGCGTAGATTGGAATTTACGACCTTTGATACCCACAGTTTTGTGCCTTGATGAACAGAAACAGATAGAAATGATCTATGGTATTTTCTACTATATTATCTTCCATGCATAAAATATATAGGATGTAGGTCATCGGATTTCAAGTAGCTTTTGTACATATTTCTAGTAGTAGAAGTTTCAAACTTTTATTTGTTGGATGTTGGATAGAACTGGTAATGGATAATGTAATAACAGAAACCAAACAGCCAGAAACTTCATAAATAGGAACCACTCAGGGTTTCGCATGGAGTTACTTACATTACTTTCGTACTTGGTACACAAGGTAAGCCAAGCCAAGCCAATCAAGAGATAGATCCATGATCCAT
>JAQFZZ010001307.1:0-11683 GCA_034696405.1 Isotoma caerulea
GTGCATAATACAATAGAATACCACTTTAAAGCATATAGGATAATATATTGTTCACCTTCGTCATGTATCAGTATCACCCTGGATGATGATGAGATGAGATGATCTTCATCAGTAATCTTACATGTACATCTCATTAATAGACGCACGAGCGAGCGAGAACTGATAGAACTAGAATAGAAGAATAAGTCAGATGTGAAATCCCTTTGAGGAGTGTCAAGATCAGGATATTAAAGTCAGACAAGAGTAAGGATTACAGAAGATATAGAGAGAGATACCCAGTCCAAGGAGAAATCAAAGTGGCCCATTACTTTAACTTTATGAGATTTCATATCACTCTCAGACCCGTAGTAAAGGGTTACAAACAACCAATAAAACGGTACGGGGTTTTTGATACTAATCTCACTCAAGGAACTCTACACACTTGCTTACTACTAGAACTTAACTGGTTTGGACTTTGGATTGGAGTAGACTTCAAGTTCGTCGTCCTATCTTGATATCTATATGCCTGCTTTAATAAAACTTAGCAGATTAAAATCATAAGAATTAATCTCGGACTGATTTAACTCTTTGCTGAGTTCTTAAATCAAAAAATAAAATTAGGGCTGCTCTGCTAATAGTACAAAAATCATTTTTCAAATTTAAAAAATAAAAATAAATTCTAAGTCTAATAATCATTTTCGCCATCGAAAATTCTCCATTGTAAAATTAATCACAGGGAAATTTTTCTGTTCAACTTTTCAAACGTCTTAAAAAATCACATCCTTTTTACTTTTTACAACAATCATAAATCTCGTATTAATAGAGAGAGAAATAGACTTGGGTAAAATTCCAAGCATGTAATACTTGGAAGATGATAATTCTGATATACTTTTTAAAAATCTTACAAGTTCTTTCGACAACCTCAACTACGATTAGTATCTCTATCTTAGATGGCATAATGTTATTATTATTATGATGAAGTACTTGTTGCTTTACTGCATCGGATTGGAAACAACGTGCAAAAAAGTATTTTTTATTATTCTTTTTCATCTGATCTTAAAAGTTTAAAAATCTTCAACGGACAAGTCTAGGTCTGGTGGACTTGTTCCCTCCAATCCAGAATCCAATCCACTTGAATCGAGGAATAAGCATCATCATCATCATCAGCTCCTCATTCTCTCAATCCTCATCTTCTTCTTAAAGGAGTTGACCGTTATAGAAAAGTGAGCATGATGAATAACTTATCTCCTTTTTCTTTTAACCCCTTCTTCCACTTGTTCACAATTCACTATTCTCCCTCTCGTTCTTCTTCGTCATCTCCCCAACACTGCAGTTATAATAACTTTACATTTATTCTTATTTCTTACTACTTTGACTTTACTTACTAATCTTGAGGTATGATGACGATCAGTACATTATTATTACATTGAGTGAGATAGATGCATGCAGACTACCTTACTACTTAATTCTACTACTATCTTTTACACCAATACTAACTAACTTACTTTACTACAACTACGAGACTACGAGATTCAGTTAAGTACATCTTTTTAATATTATTATTATGATTTTACTTCAGGCGTATTTTATATTCTCATCATATGAATATGTACACCAAAGGAAGAAAATATATTTGCTTTAAAGTCTGCTATAAATGCATGGGCATCACTTTAGACTAATCGTACTCTTCAGCAGAGATTTTTAAGCTTTAGTTTTTAATCTGTCTGGTCTGGATTGGAGTATCGAGTTGGTAAGTGTGTGTATGATGATACGAATAAGATAGTAATATCCAAATATCAATGGGATCGTCCCAAAGCTCATTTGAAAAAGATTTGAAACATTCTGATGCTCATTTCAGAGCTGAGCTATTTAACTTTTTTAGTTTTACGTTAGGCTTTTTGACTTAAAAAAATTAAAGGCATTTAGATTTTTACTAGGATCAGAGTTGGTTAAGAATCTTATCTATCTTACTATACTGCTGCAGTTCTTGATAGATTGTATGTTTTTTAGTATTGAAATTGAAATGAACATTGTAGACAAGACTATCAAGGAAAAGATGCAATGTCCACACTTACTCATACTGCAAGTTTGTGGAAGAACACCCGTCCCGACTTCGTTTATTGTCTATCTTGTCTCTATGTTGTATAATAATAATAATGTCTAAAAAGATTTTAAGGCTAATGCAAATATGTACAAAGCAAAGTCTTTCTTTCTTGGTCCTTCCTAATAATACTACAGCATTGGAGATGAAATGAGAGAGAGCCAAGCCAACTGTTTTAAAAGAATAGAAAATAAATGCATCTGCAATCTGCAACTCTTTTCACACTTCACACTTGTGATTTGAATGTGAGTGTTTAAAAAACGTCCACAATTTAACTAGCTAATAGAGGTCTTACTGTGATTATTTAGTTTTTTAGTGTCATTATTATTATTACATCATTTATTGACATAAGTACTCCAATAGCTTCCTAAGTTCCTAGTTTAAACAAAACAATTTTTATTGGAAACATCTCGCCACCTTCCCGGTTATGTTATAGTTTAGCTTTTACTTGTAAAACGCTTCAGTTCACGGAACTTAAGGCAGACAAATGTAAATGTGACTTGGATAGAAATTTAGCTCTGAAACTGGTTGAAAGATGCTCTAGTGGTTTGGTAGTGGTAGACGGACCCGAGACAGACAAAAGAAATCACAATTTTTTCTAGTCGGTTTAGTTTTAGTTCATGGTTTAGGGGTTTGAGCTTGAGTTTGCACTTTCTTTATCTTTTCCTTTATATCCTCATGATCATCTTCTCTTTACACAATGAATTTTACCATTGGTTGGTGGATTGGATTGCTAGACAGAGTAGATTAGATACTAGATGAAATGTTGAAAAGAAAGGGTTGAAATAGTCCAAGCCATTATTATCAGTCTGGCATATGGATGGATGGATGGAGGAGTATGAAGGAAAGTTAAACTTGTTAAAGTTAAACCCAGCAGTAGAAATTATTAGGACTGTATAGAAGGTGTCTTCTGTCTCTTCTTTCTTGTCACGTACACATAAATAGAGGTTTAGGTTATTCCTCCTACACTGTTTTAAGACGTTTGCATTATGCAATATATTCTAATATAATTCAGTGTATGAAGATTGTTATAGGAAGTGACAATAATTTTGTGAGCCTTATATATAATATTACGTACGGGTATTAAGTTCAACTCGATATTTTTTTATTGAGATTGAGAACAATTATTTTTAACTTAATGATCCACTGGTTTTATTATATTGGGTAAGCAGTTCAAAAAGAATTTAAATTTGATTTATTGTACTTTAACTGACACTTTGAAATCGTGATAAAACATTATCCAAGAAAGGCAAAGGTTTTAGAAAAACTTTATAGTCGAGAACTACGGAAAATCATCTAGAGAAAATATATTGGGTGACTTTTAACTATAGCTCTAGATAGTTAAATGGGTACGAAAACTGGGTCTTAAGTTCTGTGATACTTTCATCAAATTTTATAATAATAATTCTGGTATGATTGAAATTTGTAAAGTAGCTGAAAGTCTGAAAGTAAGGTTGACCAGACCACAGTGCCATAATTTATTTTATAATTGCTCATAGTGTGAGTTTTGAGTTTTTAATGGATTATCTAAATGTAAATGATGATCTTACTTAAAGATCTCTCTTTTATGTTGAAAAATATGCAAATACACAAATAGCGATGAATATAAGGAGACGGTCGTTTGAAATGGGGTTTGATGGGAACATTTATGACAGTAAAACCTGTTTATGCCTCTGTTACTGTCCGAGTATCCATCCATTTCTGTCTGTCTCTTTTTCTAACTTTATCATTTGCAAAGACGTCGTTGTTGTTGTTAGGTGGGCATCGTACACAATTACAGACGGACCAAGTGGTAAACGACTTATGGCTTTCATTTTTATAAACTTTACTCGCTAGCTAGCTAGCTCCTAGCACTAATTTCGGGTTCGGTTAGTTATACACGATCAAATTACAGAGATGCTTTCTACGTCAATCTATTTGCAGTTGTAAGTTTGAGGAATCAATACATAACTGTATGGTACTTGATATTTATTAGCTTGGATCGAGTGTCTTAATGTACCTTATTTACTTGTATTCTTGTGTAATCAATAACAGTTACGTTTATATATACAATATACAATTAAAAGTGTCGTTTCGTGGAATGGAAGTGTTCTTCTCTTTAGGATAAAGTGATTTTCCAGGCTGTGCAACTTGATTTGGAATCATTTAGTAGACAAAGCGTTAAATTGTATTGTAATATATATAATGATAAATAAAGTTTAGTTTCTCACTCGATTTTCAAACACCTGCACATTTCTTTGCTTAAAAAATCAGCCACACTCGGGCAACCGGTAGGTTTTGACATTTTTATTATTTATTTCACCTTGAATAATCTTCGCAAGACTTTTTATTAAACTGGAGTTCTTATGTTCTTTGGATATGTTCATAATTAGAGTTCGCTTCATATGAATTTTAAACTTCGTTTGAGTTTTAAGAGAAATATTTGTACGCGGTTTTAACCTAGAAAATTGAAATATAATTCCATTCCTAAACGTTAGCATGTTTTTTATCGTTTTTAACTACAAATAAACATAAAAATTTTAAGGTTTTTATTAAATTATTCCATCCTCCAAATTTATAATTTAATACATTGTTTTCGATTTCTGAGGACATTTTTTGATAAATATTTTTTTAATCAAAAATTTATCTGAGATTAGCATTTCATAATGCACTTGTTAAGCGGTCCTTACTAAATACAATATAAACGACAGATTTTATTCTTCCCAGTATTTTATGTCAAAAGATTAAGCTGCATTATGTAATATTTCAAAAAAAATTCGGAAGTACATGCTATTGCTAGAATCCGATAAAAAGCCTGAGTAATTCTACACGTGACTGCATGATTTTCTTAAAATATAATTATAAAAAATCATCAAATTTTTTTGTAAAATTAAAGCAGTGAAGCAACAATAATATTTATAAATTGATGCTTTTATATCCAGAAGTTAGCATTATTAAAAATTTTTCGAGTTGTAAAGTTTAGTTATATTTTATTACGTACCCACTGTCTGCTAGTTTATGTTAAGAGTTAAGACCTTCTAGCCGCAGCAGTAAGATATATGATTTAACAATTCCAAATTTTAAGTCCAATCACCTGTATTATTTTGGTCTTTTTATTAAAAGTATAATCTTCACGTAAAACTGCAAACTAAGGTAGACTTGGTAGTTAGTAGTAGGGTTATACATATGCCCATACCCTGGAAATTTATGACATGCCCTGGAAATTTAAGACATGCCCTGGAAATTTAAGACATGCCCTGGAAATTTAAGACATGCCCTATTTTCTCTATTTGCCGGGCATTAAAAATGTTGGAAATTTTGGGCATTTATTATACACTAAATAAAATGCAAAATCTTGCTTTAAATTGTCAATAATTCCTTAATTTTTGAATAAATTGCAACATGATTTTATTAAAAATTATTTTTTAATTTCCATTCTGCATTCTTTTAGTCGACTTATGTTGGATAACCTGCGATTATTAATTTTAAACTTTTTGTTAGTTTCCAAATAAATAATATTTTTGTCCCAAATATGTTTACAATGCAACAATGTCCAAATAAATGCCCCGGACATTTATTTTGACATATAGGGCATCAAGACAGGTACGGGCATTTAAGCATTTACCGACAGGGCAGGGCATTGTATAACCTTAGTTAGTAGATTATATTTATTATTTTAAATTGGTTAATTCATCTCGAAATAATACCATTTTTTGAAATTGCACTAGATCTTTTGTAAAACGTTGCACTTTAAATATTTTCCGAAAATTAAAGACCATGCTATAAATGTAATGCTACAAACTTATCATCAATCAAAGTTGAAGTTATAATTTATAATTTAAGACTTTACCCAATTTTACGATTTAAGAACTTAGAAAGCCAACTTTTTGTAAAGTGAAAGTTAACAGTAACAATCAGATCTAATAAGTGGTGTGGAGAAAAAATTTTATCATATGATCTTAAATATTATAAAGTTCAACGTAAATGGTAAAAAAAAGTTTACATTTGAAAAAATTGTGAAATAATTTAGCCTAATATGTCAATAATTTTCGACAAAAATATTTGTTTTTAAACTAATAACGAATCTGCACAAAATTTCCTTCACAATAGTTTTATTGCGATTTATTGCTAATTAGAAATTACCGTAAAACCAGATTTAGAACCCCCCGGATTAGAATCCCCCCTAAATACAGCCCCACCCCTGGTAACTGCATTTTCTAATAACCTCCCCCCGGAATAGAGCCCCATGGGGGAAGTCCATTAAAATTTATATATACTGCTTGGGTGCATTAATTTGTGCAAACAACAACATAAAAGAGTGTTCTAATGATAACATTTCAAAAATGTGCTAAAAGTTAGAACAATTTTGACGTTTTTGTGTCCAATAAAAGCAAAAGAAGTACTGTAATTAAACATTTTTCTAAATAAATTTGTGTTTTTTTCAAAATCTCATTGGGAAGTTAAATAAAATCCCCCCGGAATAAAGCCCCATCCCCGAAATAGTACTCCACCCTTTTAAGGAGGTTGAAAAATTAACTCCCCATGGGGTTCTAAATCGCGTTTTACGATAGTTGCATTTTCTGAAAACTTTAGTTTTTAGTCCAATTGCTGCTTTTTATATATTATTAAAATTATTCTACGACTTAAAATGATAGTCACATGAAAATTTGTAAATCAAAAAATAAATTATTTTGCAAGGCAAGGGTAAATTTTTCAAAATGTAAAAACTATACAGAGGAATGATGAAAACTATTTTTGGAGATATGGAGATTTTCAAAAAATAAAGCCTTAAATCTTACAATTTACCACAACTTTTGTTTAATTTAAAAAGTTGAAATTGGATGGTTTCTAAAATGTATTATTTTTACAACAGCATTTTTCTTACATGAAATTTTAGTATGGTTTTGCATTACTACATCGAATATTTGAGACATCAATCATTATTGCAATCGTAATTTATATAAAAGTGTTAACGGTACAATAAAATGATAATTAATCAATAATCAATAAGCTCGTTTTAAAAAACATAGCTCTAAAAATTATAGATAGCTTTTGTCAAAATTTGAGATGTTATTAAAAGTTAGTTTTTATAAAAGCATAAGCTCGATTGATTTTCTCATGACTTTAATTCCTCTTCTGCATTTGGTCGCTGTTTTGGGTTGATTTAATACCTTTGCAAATTTATTTAAAAATCGATATACATACGTAGTAAATCACAGTACAATGTCTGTCAAATAGTTAAATTATGCAGATAATTTATCTATTTGATAATTTAAGATTTACAATCTTTTCAAATAATTTATTTTAAATACTTAACTGAATATTGGCTCATTTACCATAAAAGCTGCCAAAATGGCTCGATGGAAAATTACTAAAATCATCCAAATACCTGAAAGATCTCAATAATGAAAAACTCACTTAATTTCACTGTCTTTCTGAAGTTAATTATCGTCTAATCAATAAATTATTAAATTAGCAATTACACTTCTTATTGAATTTTAATTTAATTTTAAAACACATTCTAATTCTAAAGTATTTCAAACTTTCCATCAATGGATACATTTTCATTTACGAAATGAAATTGAATACATTATGACAAAACGACTATATAACTAATAAAATTACAAAGTTATAATCATAAACATAACCAATTAAATATTTTTAATCTTCAAACTCATATTCCATCAGCAACGTTGCTTCCATTGTGTAATAACATCAACCACAATAAAAACCACTATCAGATTATTATTTGTCTTATATATTTTATGAATGGACAACTCCTCGTGACTAAAAACTCCAAGTAAAGAATGATGCATAAATACGTCTGTGATTCATTCATATAAAATGAAGACCCTTGATAATTCTTCCCATATTAAATACAGTCGAACCTTTGCTTTTCTTGCTTCTGAAGAGTACATCCTAGTTGATTTTAGACGTAGGCGTAGGCGGTTATAAAAGACTACAAAAGAGATAAACCGGATGCGGTGTTTCTACTTTCTAACCATCCAATCCAAAATCCAACCACAAGCTTGATAATAATGACTTACTCACTTTGACATTGTATTTTTTTAAATGTACCTGAATTTATTTTACAGAAAGCATCATGATATTCTAGATAAAGTACTTTATACCGAGATCCAACTGTACAATAATTCCGTCTGGGTTCACATAACAATTAAACAAACTGAAACCTTTAGATAAATTTTCATTCTATATCAATATTGAGAAGAAGTGTTGGTGGTGGTGGTAGGAGGTATATTATTATATGAAAGTAGTAGTACATCAGTACATGCAGTGGCGATAGATAGGTTAGTTAGTTAGAAGGATAACAAGGATGAACAAAAATAAATAATGAAATGATAAGGAAGAAGACGGTCGTCGGAGGTTATATACTTTCTATAATAATATTTACTCTACACAGGGTCTGTCCAATTTGCCTTCGCCCCTTAATAAACTTCCATCAAATTAAAACGCATTATTATCATCAAATCAGTTTAGGGATTTTTTTCGTCTCGACTCTCTCTCGACTTCGTCTGGATATTGGATGGATGGACCAGGACTCAATTGTATTATTGGCTAATGCATCTGAGAATTACAAACTAGTACTTCTGCGCTCATTCATGAACCTAATCTATCCTCTTGTGGTGCTTCTCTATTTCTGTACTATTATAAAATAAAAAGTTTTTGGAATACGAATACAGATACGGATACTGATATGACGCCTCGCTCGGCCTGGACCTGGACCACGGACAACAATTGGCGTGACAGGTTGTCCCCTGGATGAATATTGAGAGAGGATTTAATACCCTTAAATTTTAATATTGAGCCGATTTCCGTTCCCTGAGACCCTAACTTGTGAAGTTGATATACTCACAGGTTGGCCTCTCAGGTGTGGACGTTGGTTCAATCCAGCAGCCGTTTTTACTTGTGGGTCTCCTGTACTTTCCTTCCTTACGTGATGATGATGAAGCGTCAATATTCATACCCGGATTCATAATTAGCTGAGCTGGACTGAACATATTGGAATTTACATTGGAGTATTTGTCCAGCATAAATATTTGCCTGTCTGTGGAATGGAAAGAGCATGGAATTGGATCTGAACTCAAGTGAAAGTCTCAAGTCTGGACTTTGGACAGCCTATCATCAGGAAGGGGAGACAGTTTGACATTTTTGTGGTTTCCTGTTGTTATCGATTCCCATAAATAAAACCAATTTACTTCAAGCAGCCTACCCTATGATAAGTGTCTACCTACTGCCTGGGTGAAATTGAAGTTTTAGTTTGTATAGGGAAAAGAAAGTTGTTTCATTATAGTAATGAGTAGACGGTGAGTGAGTGATCCACCTATTTCCGCAATGGCTTCTACAATTGCCTCTACTTTCTACTCGTGTCACATCCACATCTAGTATACGGTGTGCCACTGACATGATTGTTTATTAATGAAGCTCATTGTCAGCTTTGTTTGAGTCAAAGTACGAGAGTTACCTCTAAGCTAAAGCTAAGGTATGAAGGATGGTGACGGAGCCCTCCCTCATGATTGCATGAGAGTATTAAAAAGAAGAAAGGACCGTTTGTTATATTATACGACATGTCGTGACCATTCCTATTGAGAATTGTTGATGCCGTGTGATATTATAATCAGAATATTGTTAGTACTTACAATTGTGCCATGTATTTTCTATAAGACCTACCACAGAATCATGAACCTACTTACAACTGTTCCCAATGTTTGAATAAGATGAGAAAATTTACTTTACTTGTGTAATTTTTCATTTATTTTTTATACCGCAGTTTGTTATAGTTGTTACATTACAGTGTAAGTTTTGTTGTAGGCCTCGGTTTATTACAGAACCAATGAGAAAGCTCGTTAATCTATATTTACACAGATAAGTGGAGTGGAATTTTTAAGGTTGTTCGAACCGAGCTATAGTTAGGGTGGTGTAGACTAAAAATAATTTATGCTTGAAAATATGCCAGAGAATTTGTGTGGTTGAGTCTTTAACCCATGTCATGTCCTCCTTCTAAACGGGGAAGTGCTTACCGGCTTACGCTTAACCCTTTCTCGTGGGTTGGTAAATAAATAAACATTAAACTTTAAGATTAGAAATGAATTACTTTCTGTTGTAGTGGAAGAATTTTCTAATCCAAATATTTCATGCGTTATTAAATACTATGTAAATCTTGGGGGATTTTGGTTGGACAAATGTCATTTATATACTGTTTAGTTACCATTGTATTTGTAACGTGTGCGTGTTCGATAAATCCCGTATTTCAATTCGGAGTTATAGTTAGTAGTCTTCATGTACCGCACGCTTGAGAATTTTGATTATATCTTGGAAAATACCATAAGTTTAAAGAACAGGAAACCGAATTTATTAAAATGCAATTTATCAATACCTTCATAGCCTTTATATGGTCAAATAAAAACGCCTCGATGTGGAGTTCGGTTTTTTTCAAATTTATACTAACATAACTTGCCAAAAATACCTGGGTGAGACTTCCTTCTTGGTTTTTTATATATTAAACATTTTTAGTGAGTATAGGCAAGAAATTAAATTGTATGCATTTTTAGCATTTTACTTTCTATTTTGCTTTAAAAAATTTCTCCGGTTATTTTTTACTTGGCATGACGGGGAAAATTACTGCTACGAAGAAGGTTAGAACTGCGGTTTTGTAGGTGGATCTTATATGCTTCAAATTTCGTTTAAATGCTAAAAATTATTAGTTTTTGTTTTGATTTTGAATGGAAAAGGGGACTAAACTTGTTTTTAAAAGATAGGGTTCGTTGTGAAGGGTTTTTTTATTTGTTTCAGTAGGCTTTTCATTACGTTATACTTTAAAATTGATCTTCTTGATGTTGACGTAGAAATTAATTTTTATGTTTTGAATTCAAGGAAAGACTTTACTTCGTGCAAATGATATTCTGACAATGTCAGAAAACCTTATATCATGTCATTCAGAGAAAGTTAATATGATAAGTGAAAGTTATTTAAATGCACAAAATAAACTTTTAGTTTTGTTTCTGTAATTTTTGTAATCAGTTTTACTGTTTGGACTGTGTTTCTATTTTGTTATACATTTACTTATTTAATTTAAATAAACTGGAACATTCTTTATAATGGGCGAATTCTTTCATTTCTTTTTCTAAAACCTGCAAGAAGAAACCTAAATAAACACGAAATTTACCAAGATAAATCGCCAAAGACCTTATTTGGGAAAAGGGTATTGAACTTTTTCGCATGTTCAAATTGGAACAAATTACCAAATACCATCACTACCAGTAAATCTTTACACATTTTAAAAATCCAAATGAAATTTTTCATTTTTACTAATTCCATTTCATCCCAATTTATCACGTGTTAAAATTTGCACTGTACTACTTGATGCAATAATATTAATATAACATTAAGTGTTTATTATAGTCAATTATTAATGCAAGTATACAATTTAACAGGAAACACGAACGTTTGTAAATGTTAACTACATTTCATCTGTCACTCATTACAAACAACCTGTCCCCAGGAAGTTTGATTGCAATAAAAAAAACAAACAAACAAACAAAGATACTGTCCAACCGGTAACTTTTTAAGATCATTAACAAACATTTAAAATGTCTATAGGAACCT
>JAQFZZ010001308.1:0-11682 GCA_034696405.1 Isotoma caerulea
TCGATTATACTGTTGGAAAAAGAACGATTTCTTCTTACTCGTATTTTAAAAGCAACTTACCAAATCTGCGTTAAAAATCCATTTGATAGGTTTATTATGCGTGCATTCCAACTCGAATTGAGTTATTTCTTCTGTCTTAAAAATTGCTTTGTTATCAAATTTAAACTTATTGCAAGTCCCTTTATACATCACAAGTTGGGGCAAAATATCTTCATGTGGATACTTGTAGCTACTACATTCAAGGAGCATTCCTAGTTGAACCCAATTGAAACAAATAGTTAAGATAATTGAAATCGTTTGATAATATTCCATTTTATTTAATATGGATCATGACCACAGATGCCTAGGGCTTGGATAAAACTAACTTTTTGTTATAAGCGCAACAAGCTTCACATTCCCTGTTAGAAAATAATTTAAGTCTCTTTTCCTGTGCCATTTTCGTTGATATTAGGCAAAGTTATGTTATCTCTTAATTTCTGTGCACACCTAGTCCTTCTAATAAACATTCTGGTTTTCCTGTAGTTGGAAAATATCAATGAGCTACGTCTAAATTTTCTAAAACATTTACCTAATGTGCTACATACTTCGTGTAAATAGTGGACGTTTTTAATATTGAACTTTAACTCATCAGGTTGTTGAATGCCGAGCAATGATACAACAATAAAGTACGCTTTATCTATGTGTAAAGTTTGTTTAACTGTATGTGAAAATTGTTCGTTTATAACCCGTATAATTGTATTAAGTAACAGCAATTATCAATTTAGATTATTCGGTTTTTAACATCTTAAAATCATTAAACTTAACATCAATTCGATTAAATTAATCAAGTTTATGCTTGAATTTATTACACTGAACGTTATACAGGAATAATAATTAAATTTTAATGATAGTATTAAAATCGACTACATAACTTTTCATAAGAAACTTACTGATTTATTAAGTAGCGGAACGCTGCTTTATGAAAACGGTCTGTCCATCCGTCCGTCTCCGTCTATCTGTCACCCAATTTATCTCAGGAACGAATTGACGTGTTGACATCCAGTTTTTTGTGTTGGACTCGTCACCTCGATGTGATGTTGGTATTGAAAATCAGAGCGCTGCGATGTGGTAATAGTTTTTGTAGTACAAGGTCAGTAAGGTAAGAAAATGAGGCAGAGGAAAAAGTGAGGAAAAGGATTAAAAAAGGTCAAATTTCAAGTTTTATATAAATGTTTCGATAGCTCTCAAACAGGAGATTGAAATGAGATAGGACCTTATAGTGTACGATGACCTTTAAGGTCACAAAAGGTCAAAAAAGGTCAAATTTTAAGTTTTATATATTTCGAAAGCTCTTGAACAGGAGATCGAAATGAAAAGAACATTATTGTGTACGATGACCCCTAAGGTCACAAAAGCTCAAATTTCAATTTTTGTGTTTCAGATAGGATTTCAAGAGTAGTTTCAATTAGAATGTTTCAAAGTTTTAATATTACGTTTTTAAATGTTCTGCTGAAGCACAACAAAAGTATTAAAAGTATTTGTTCCACTAGTTGGTTACACCCGTTTGATATGGTTTAGTTGGTAAACGGAAAAAATCGGATGGAAGAAATTGGATACGGAAGAAATCGGACCTGAAATATTCGGATCAACAAAAATCAGATATAAAAAATCGGATGAAATTTTTTTAAATAAAAACTTGTTTTCATTAATTTCCACAAATTTGCAATTCTAAATTCTCGATTTTAACTGTGTGCTATCCCACGCAGGTACTTAAGTACCCCAATGTTAACACAATTTCCTACTTTTTCTTTTAATTTTTATCATTTGAATCGAATTTTTTTGAATCGAATTTGTATCGTTTGAATCATCGTTTAAACTTATGAAAGCTATTGATGTCTAAAACATTTGTACCAAGTTTCATCCTGATAGGTCAAACCATTCTCGAATAAATTGGAGAGACAGACGGATGAAGAAAGACAGCATTCTCATATAGAAGCTCCGCTTCTTAATAAGGAGATCATAATTAATTTCTGTTTGCAATTGGTGAGGGCTTATTGATTAAGTAGTGCTTCCACGAGTTTATGTGTATTAGTGTATTTGCAGCATCGAAGAATATTTCCGATGTGAAAAACAGCACACATTATAAACAAAATTTTGAATCCTAGTCGCGTTGGCAACAAGTCGAATTGGCAACGAGCGATTTTACAGGTTGGCAACAGTTTTTTAGAAAAAGGAGTTTTGGCAAAACAGCGAAAAAATGTTGATTTGTGTTGCCATAATTACAGTTACGTTTTTTAATGTGTTGCCAAAATGTTAAAAAATATTGTAGAATTAAAATATGAATGAAGCATATTAGACTTAGATTGAGAACATATAAATCTAAAAAAATGTATACATTCAGATCTCTGATTCCAGTTCTCTTTTTCTCTATGTCTATTAGTCTTGTAATTGCTTTTTTACACATGTATCACTAGTTCTACAATGGCTTTAGTATCGCGAATATATACGAGTCGTACTGGGACAAATATAATTTAGAAACTAGAAGTCACCAGTCACCCACCAAATATTCCATTGCAAGAGTTAATTTAATGAATGAAATATTGATTTTTGCTAAAGATGAAAGCATTACGGTAACTTAGTAACACAAAGATATCATTCTTAATGTAGTTATTGATAAGTTTATAGAATTCTCTTGTATTGTTGTTGTTGACGAATAAAAATGACCTTAGTACAATACTTTTAGTTTTGTTGCCAAAAATACAAACATTTAATTTTATTGTTGCCAAATTGTGGGGAGAAAATTTGCCAACTCGACTTGTTGCCAAAGTTTTTAGGGTTTGGGCACAAAGTTCTTAATCTGCCAAATCTACTTGTTGCCAACGTGACTGACTTCCAAAATTTTAAAGTCGAGAATTTAAAAATTGCAAATTTGTTAAAAAATAAGTTTCTGCTTAAATTTCTTTCATCCGATTTTTTCCCATCCGATTTTTCCTATATCCAATTTTTTCTTCATCAATTTTTCCGTCCGATTTCTTCTTCAAAGCGCTCAAAATTGAAAAAGTCATGTTATACATCTAAAAATCAATACAAATTCAACTGTATCGGTTGCGCGCGATTCAGAACCATCGTGCGCGCTCCAAAGTGCCCAAATTTGAAAAATTTGAAATCTACTTAACGTCTAAAATTCAGCTTTCAGAACCGTTTTTGTCATACATGGTCAGAACGGTCAAAAAATGAGGTCAAAGGTCAAATTTGGTCAAATTTTAACAACAGTTTTTAACGCATTAGTTCTACTACTTGGTGGTACCCGTTTGATATGGGTTTTTGTTCTTGTAAAAGGAACAGGTGAACGGCCCATCGTTTGTGAGAGTATTTAATTGAAGGGTTATGGATTATTGAAATTGTTCAGAATTTGGCCAAAAGCTGATTTCAACTCTGAAAATAGTTTTCTTTCAGATGGATCGTTACTCCAGCATTTCATCATTATGCTGTAACTGAAAAAAAATTAAGAAGTTGTATTGGCTAGTTAATAATGGCTTAAATTAAAAAACAAGTTTAAAATAGTTTTAAAATTAGAAGCTGTACATGTGATCTGTAGTTCCAATTGGATTAGCCAGTCTCAATCCTTGGTCTAATTGTTGAATGAAATCTTGTGAGAAATGAAGTCCTGCGTAAGGTGCTTCACCCAGGGAGAATATTTCCCATAAAGTCACCCCAAAAGCCCAGACATCACTTGATGATGAAAACTCCATTGACTTTAACGATTCGATTGCCATCCATTTCCAGGGTAGAGGCACCTTTAATTACCAAACCAATTATACCGAGAACTTTTTTTATGAAAAAATTTCTTTTTTCAGAAATCGATTTAATTTTTATACCCGACTTTTTTTTGTATAGTTTGAGGAATCAAGTAAAACTCGAGATAAGCCGAAATCACTGATTTTGGCAGTTTTGTCAAATGAAAGGAGAATATTTCTTGTTGCTAAATCGCCATGTAAAACCTGTAAAAATTTAAGTATTTGATTGTACGACAAATATTCTTAAACGCCACATAAATATATGCTTACTTAAAAGAATGTTTCAAAATGTTTAAATTTTGAATGTTATTCTAAATAAAAATTGATGAAATAATTTTATTAATCTGAAATAACTTTAAGGACCTAACTTAACTCTTTCTTTAATCAACTTTATTAAAATTTGACTTAATTAGGTTTACGTTTTTATATCGAATTGATTTTGAAATAATTTCAAATTTTATTTGATTTTTGCAAGACAAATTTTTCATAGGCCTATCTGTCGCTAGGCATATTTGTTCCTAGGTTTGATTTTCGCCTGGCATTTTTGTCCTGGAAATTTTTGTCGTAGACTTTTCTGTTGCAGCAAATTTGTCTTATTAGTGTTATTAGGCATATTTTTTACTTCGAATGAAGCTAAAAAATGTAAGAATGTAATTTCACTTTACTTTTTTATTGTCTAAAAATTCCATCCCATTAGCAATTTGGTAAGACCAAATGTACAAATCAAGTTCAGTCAGGGTAGCTGTATTTGTAAAATTTCCATTCTTTCGCATTCTAAAATAATAATTAAATATCGTTATTTACATAAACCTAGGTTCAAGTGTCAATGATTAAACCATACGTACTCTGCATCAAAATCTGGTTTATTTCCACAATTGTCATGTATTAACGCTTGATACACGTCCCTTTCTTTTAAAATGTAATCTTTTAGACTTCCATTATGGCAAAATTCTACACCAATCATGACAACTCCTTCGATAAACATCATTTTTAAACAAATTTTTATAAAATGCAGGCTTTTATATTGTAATATATATAAACGGTAGTTTGTTTACGTTGTTCGATATTCTGAGTACATGCAGCGACTAAACTAACAATATTTGGATGATGTCCAATGTACGCCATGATTTTTAATTCTAATAAAAAGCTTTTAAAACCTTCAATTTCTACAGAAGATTTCAACATTTTAGCCGCAACTTGCACAGTATTTCCGTCAATTTCAACTGATCCTTTCCGTACAAACCCAAATACTCCTTGACCGAGATATTTATCCTCTATCAAAATATAAAAAAAACATTTTTGATCTAGCAATATTATTTTAATTGTTTGATATAATGCACATGCATTAAATTTCATTATATATTAAAAAATATATTTGTAATAATGTATTAGCGTTTGTTATTTTAAAAATAAGTTTCTAGCTGTACCAATGTTCCATTTTTTCAACGCGACCTCATACGCATCATTGTACGGTTGTTCGAAGATCGATTCGTGGTGTTGAATTTTTCTTTTATCATAGTCTACTGCTCGTTTATTGGTCCCTTTTAGAAAGTCTTCTATAGCTTCCGAAGTTTTTATACTGTATTCTTGACGCTGAACTATTAATTTTCGATACATTAAAACCACAATTGCAATAAAAACAAGACTCATTAATCCAACAGCAGAACCGATTCCTATTTTTACTCCTTTGGACAATGAAGCTTTCGTTTCTGCAACAAGATATTCAATTGTGTTGTTGATAACATAAAAGTACAAATTTTGTATTTTCAATAAACGGGCAAAAAATGTATACCATTTGGTAGCTCGAGCTGAATATTGAAAGCTTTTGATATCGTTCCGAAATAATTTGAAGCTACACAAATGTAAGTTCCGAGAAAATCTGAAGTTAATGTTGTAACTACTATTTCTGATTTTATTGTTTTATTATTCCCAAAATTTACTTTGGTTGCTACTTTATTTTGTATTTTCTGTAAATTTATTAATTGACATGTAAAATAAAAAGAAAATAATAAGAACTTGAAATGATTTATTTTAAAATACTTTGCTAGGAAATATCCACTCCACGGTTGTTGGCAATGGATTACCTGAAACTTCACACGAAAGAGTTCGTCCAATTTCTCCATACTCAACATGTAAAGTTTCAAATTCATTTGTAAAAGATCCTTCAAAATTCGGTGCCATTGAAGCTAAAAGTCGGAATTGCTTTATGTATTATACATCGCAATTTTATTTTCTTTAAAAATCTCGCTATTCCTTACTTTGAATGGAAACAGTTTTGAACTTCGAAATCCTTTGAGCAACGTTTAAAAGAGGGGCTGAGCATTGTATATTTTCTTTGCAATTTCCCGTTGAAAATGTAATGGATTTTGAAATAATATTTCTTCCATCTCTGTAAATTTCGTAATGACCTTCGACAAATAGCAGTAGAATTTCTTTACTTTTATAATGCATATATTTTTATGCATTTTTGTAAATTATGAATGAGATACCTTTTTTACTTATCAGGGATAAGTTGTTTTCATCGCTAACGTCAATAACCGTTCCATATGCAAAGTAAAGAACTGAAACGCTGCAATTAACTGTAACTGGGTGATTAGTATAAAATACTGATGGAACTTCCAGATACATCATTTCTTCAATACGAGAAACAGCTCGCGTATTTAAATCCCAGTCTAACACTATTTGAATGATTTAATTATAATGAACTATATTATTAGTCAAGTTAAATTATTGTTAAATGCATAATCTGAGAAGAAACAAATAAAATTAAGAAATTGTATCATACAAAATTTGCGATTGGGATTATGATCTGTGGAAAGAGTGTACGCTCCTTTGAAAACTAATTCATCAATGTCCGATTTTGCATAAAATGTTACTGAGTGTAGCATTGTATTGTCTAGATCGGGATCAACTCTTTTGCAGTTTACGCATGCTTCATTCCGACCCAAAAGTTTTATACAGTTTCTTTCCTAATTATCATTCGGGATTAATTAGATAGTTTAATGAACTCATTTATCAAATTCAAGACTGGATACTGTATATTGTACTTGTTTCACGTGTCGATACATCCCTCTAAAATAAGAAGGTTGGTGTGTAGATTTTGTAAATTCCTTTAATTTACTTCCGGTGCGAGTTTCCCATTTGTATTCTAAATGATTATTGTTGACCTCTTTTAAATTCAAGGTCATTTTACACTCTGAGGAAGATTTGTTGCCAACTGGTGGTATTGGAGAGAGCAGCTTTTCGGCAAGTTCTATGCAACAATTTTAATCTCAGAGTGCATTTAAGTTCTGGAAAAAGCTTTGTCTTTTAGCAGTTTTATCGTTTTTAGTACCTTCAAATTTCCTTGAAGATGGAACTGAAGTTTTCAAAAAAGTTGGGGCTTTTCTCCCTGGAGTTACTTCCAAAAAATGTCTTTCACATTTATCTTGCGTATTTATTGGTTGACATGAGAAAAGGACCGAATCCTGAAGTGTACTCGTTGAGAACATAAAAACCATATATGCCGAATATTCGGTATTGTTCCTCCAAAAAAGATTTCGTCTCATGTCAAAATGCCTCTAAATTCGAAGTTGACGTTTAAAAAATTGTTCTACAATTTCTAGAGTGAATTTTTAAAAAATTGGGATTTCATTACGGGATTGATGTCGGCAACCCATTCGATCGGTGAAGAATGAACACATTTTATATGCTTTCTTTGTAAATTAGATTTTGTGTTAGTTTCAAAACTTCCCGATGGTAAGTGATCGTTACTTCCGTGATCATAAAGAATGATTTCCGGTGTCGTTCCTTTGAAATTTGAACAGTTTTTTAACCCTTTTGCAATACTAAGAAATGCAGATGCTAAATTGTATGAAAAAATCGAATAACGAAAAAATAATATCAGCCTCATTTTTCACATCCACTTTAACTTTATTGCAATGTTCTAATTGGAAGTTCTTTTCAACAAAATCTGAAACTAAATTCCACATGACGTTAGAAATATTTTGTGTATTGAGACACTTTTATAGAGGTAAAAATGCATATTTGTGGTTGGACTGAGGTTTAGTTATGAGTCATGAGGTTATTTATTATCAGTTTCCTTATTAAGGAGCGGAAGCTCCTTTATCGCATCGCGTTGTCCATCCGTCTGTCCGTGTACACGATAACTCTCGAACGGATTGAGCTATCAGGTAGAAACTCGAAACACATGTTCTAGACCCCCACTGCTTGGATGAATTCGAAGATGGGCCTGTAGGACCACCCCAAGGGCACAATAAGCAGGTCAAAATTTTGACCCCGTGTTAACGAAATTTGTTTTGGAATATGGATTCTCCTCCATCACTGCCTCCTTTCTACGACATCCATCCCAAATTATTTAAAATAGCCCCGAATGGTTTCAATTAACCCCAAATGGTTTCAAAGAGCCCCGAATAGTTTTAATTAGCCCCAAATGATTTCAAATAGCCCGAAATAGTTTCAAATAGCCCGAAATAGTTTCAAATAGCGCCAAATGGTTTCAAATAGCCCCAAATTGTTTCACAAAGCCCAAATTGTTTCACAAAGCCCAAATTGTTTCACAAAGCCCAAATTGTTTCAAATAGCCTCAATTAGTTTCAAATAGCCCCAAATTGTTTCAAATAGCCCAAATCAGTTTCAAATTGCCAACTCTTCACATCCTTACACTACTTACAACTACTTACAAATCCTTGCAGCTTCTTACAAATCCTTGAAGTTTTTTACAAATCCATGCTCTCCGTCCTTTTTTATGTCTATTTTACAATGGTTCAATGGTAGTATTTACATTGGTGGTCTCATTTACTGGGAAGGGGGCCGAAATTGTTCTAAAGGCAAAAATGGATAAAATATAAATGGGTCGTTGTAAATATAAATATAAGTGACTTTTGGTCTGGATGTGGATCCTTTGAAATCTGAACAGTTTCTAATACGTGTAAAAAACTAAGAAATGAAGACACTAAATTTAATGATAAAATTCAATATTCCAATTCTATAAATCGACGATGGCAGTTCTTTTGAAAAAACCTCAGTAACTTAAATTATTTAATGTAATCTGTGTTTACGTGTAAATAATTTTTTACTTATATATTTTATAATGCAGGAGGAATTATCATTATAAAATACAATTGAATTCACCCTAAATGAAAAGTTATTTGGTTTATATTAGAAAAACAAATTAATGTGATATTGTAAGGTAGATTAACACATCGCTCATTAATGTAAACCGTGTACTCAACAACGAGATGAATAAGAGTTGTCCTTTAGTTCATCAGAATTTAATAGTTGTATCGCAGTTTCAAAAAATTGCTTCGCTTTTGTAAATGAGATTCGCTCCACTGGTTCATTCCTCCAGCATTCTAGCATCACTGTGCTATACCTGAGATGTTTAAATAAATATTTTTAAATCAATATCATTTAAGTTTTGACACGTATTGCATTTTCTCAAAGGTTTTAGAAAGGTCTTATTTATAAACACTTTTAAATATTTAATTAGGGATAAAATTAACGAACATATTTTCAGTTCCATGATTCGGCCTGACCAATCGTCTTCCTTTCTCAAGCTCGCTGACAAACTCAATCGTCCATGTTAAACCTGGCCAAGGTTCAGCCCCAAGGGAAAATATTTCATATAGAGTTATCCCAAAAGCCCATACGTCGCTTTTTGATGAAAACTGCTGAAATTTTAAAGACTCAAGGGCCATCCATCTCCAGGGTAGAGGCGACTATTAAATGCAATTGTTATTTTAAGGGCCTAATTTTAGGTAAGCCAATAGGTAAAATTTTTTATGTACGCTCGTCTTCTTTGTATAGTTATTCGAATCCAAGAGTTGTCTCGAGAGTCCAAAGTCACTTATTTTAGCTATTTTATCTTGAGTAATTAAAACATTTCTTGCAGCTAAATCAGCATGGAGTACTTTTTTAGTTTCTAAAAATTCCATTCCATTTGCGATTTGGTATGACCAACGGTACAAGTCTAGAGTTGAGAAATTGGCTATATTCATAGCATTTGCATAAGGACCTGATCCCCCCTCTGCCTCTGCCCGTTCGACGGAGATTTTTCCATCTTTTACGAAACTGTGAAACAGAGCTTTTCGTTTGTGCAAGAAGGAAAGTAAGTCTCCATTTGCACAGAATTCCACTCCGATTAAAATACTTCCTATAAAATAAACATGCCAGAGAGTAATTTAAGTAATTTGAGAGAAAATTTTTAAATTACAATTTGTAAAGATTCAAAACGGTTTTGAATACGTTTTTGTATATTATCAGTGCAAGCTGCAATAAGGTTGACAATATGCTCATGACTTCCAATATAAGACATTATTGTAAGCTCCATCAGAGAGTTTTCAAAATCCGCGACGTCTTTTGGCGAATTCACTGTTTTTACAGCTACGACCGTTTTATTTTGTCCCAGTTGGACAGTACCTTTTTGGACCACTCCAAATGCTCCTTTCCCAAGCATCGTTCCACCTTTCATATTTTATATTAAAAATTGCGGCGTCAATTAAGTTTCGTTAATTTTTCCCAGCCTTAATACTTCATCAAATTAAAGTTTTCTGAGTTATAGAATAATTACCAATTCCCCATCTGGTAAATGGAACTTCATAATCTTGATATTCTGCTTGTGAATCGAAATCAATTCCCGTAGTGTTTTTAAACCCTTCTTTAAACTTTCGTATGGCTTCTTCAGTCAAAAGTATAAACTCTTGTTTTTCTTTCCGCAATTTGTAAACCAAACCCAAAGATGTTACGATGAATAGGAAGCATGCCACACTGGCACAGATTATTATGATTTTTGCGAACAATGGAAATTCTAAGGAAAATCCAAAAAGTCAGTTATTCAGTTAAAAGAACAATTAACAAATGAATAAAAGTTTTCATGTCTCTTTACCTTTTGGTATTACAACTTCGAAAATTTTAAAGTCTACCCCAACTAGACTTGTCGCAACACAATTGTATTTCCCTTCGTAGGCAGCTTCAAATTTTGGAATTGTTACAATCAATTCGGTGGAATTTTCAGTGGTTAATGAATCCATTGTAAAGTTTAGATTCTGAAAAAGAGAAATTTGCATGATGCAAAATTAATCTAAAATATTTAGATAGAAATTGCTTCTGCTATTGATTATTATTTGCTTGGAACCAATTGTGGTGGAATTATTTCTAATTCAGGAAGAGGAACTCCTTGTGCTTCACACTTGAAAGTGTAATTCTGGTTAAGCATCGCTTCTACAACTGAATCTTCATCTTTTCTAAGAATTTCAGGTAATTCTGAGTCTGTTTAAAAATGTTAAAAATTTATTTACATTACAGTTTATATGATTTTAAAAATTATTATATAATACATATTCTGCTCTTACCAAGAACGGGGACAACTTTAGAGGAAGTTACCCAACCACTTGAATTCCAAATGGGGAAAATGCATGAAATATTTAACGAATTGATGTTGTTTCTATCTAGAAATGATTTATCTGTGGGGATTTTACCCGTTGCTAAAATAACACCTAAATTTGTTACCCCGATGTTTTCTATTTCTGTAAATTTTGGAAATATATTTAGTAAAGAATCTATATATTTTAAAAATCTTATTTCTTCTAATACTGTTCAACAAAAATTATTGTGCTGTTGCATTAACCTTGGACAAACCCTTGTGTAAAATTCTCTCCCTCAATTGACCATGCAATTTGAGTTCCGAATGCAAACATTACAGGGGATGAATAACAGGCTACAGGAATTTCTTGGCCTTTGAAGAAAGGTCCATTGGAAGAGATTTGTACAAGACTTTTAGGTTCAGCCTTTTCCCATGAGTAATCTGCGGAAATATTTAATGTGTTTTTATTTTAGGGTGCATTTTTTTAGCTCAATTAAAAGTTTAAAATTATTTATCATTATTACACAAATTCCTTTGAATGTC
>JAQFZZ010001309.1:0-11675 GCA_034696405.1 Isotoma caerulea
TTTAACATTAAATACAAAATACAACACGTGGATGAAACAAGACCGTCACAAAAATCAAACTACACTACAAAAAAGTACAAAGTATTTCCTTCATGATGGTCCATTGTCCATTGTATTGTAAGAGTACCCCTTAACAAGTTGAAAAGTCACTACACACTACTATCTGTGAATCGTTGATTGAAGAAAATGTCACTCCATAATTTAAATATAGATCAAAGTCAACAAATCGTATCGATTGTTCTTGCAACTCTATTTGCTTACATTTAGTGTTTTAAATTGTTAAACTTCCTCCACTCACCTCTTAAAATGTTTTGGTTTGCAATTAATGCAAGGCAATGCCAAATGCATTAACAAAACCTCATTTAAAATAGTACAGCTGTACAGCCAGCAACAGCGTTTTATTTACACTGATTAGTCTTCGACCTTCTCACTTCTTCTTCTTTTAGTTTACTGTCCCTTCTTCGGCCTTCGATCAACAAACGGTACACTGTGTAAACGATGATGTAAATGGAAAAAATGAAACTCCGACCGTCTGTATAGCCCTTCAGATATTATCCTTAATCGTAATCGTAAGTAAAAAAAGGCCTTCGATTGTCCTGCAAAATTTAATCGTTCATCGTTTGATCGCAAAATTCGTTCTTGATTTATTGTAAGTAAAGTACACAGGCAGCGGCACTCTGCTAATGCTAATGGATTGTCTAAATCCAACAACGTCAATTCGGTAGTATTCGGTTTCGGTAGTAAAAACAATGAATGACAAATGAACAGTCTCTTCAATAATGAATTGATGAACTACAATTGTAAATGAATGATCACAAATCACAAAATCCACAAAGTTGTGTTTTGGACAAACAACAACAATGAGCTATCGTGTATCGGGTGAAAGTTCAAACAACTGATTGACTGGAACGAAACGAACTAAAAAGACTGGGGGGTGTGGTGTGCCATATCTTCGTTTATAGTATGGAAAAATTAAAGGGAAAAAGGTCGGTCTGCTTTAAAGGAAAAGTAATACTAATTTACTATAGTTTCAGTTGTTTTATTAGCGTAGGACTATGGTTTTTAAAACATAATAATAATAATGTAGTAAAAGTGGATATTATTATTAGACTAGATGAAGTGTACAGGGCGAATGTCTGTGCTCCCTTCCATTATAAACTTTAGTATTTACTTCAAGTAATATTAATAATAGTCGTGGGGGTAGTTGGCTTCCACTTACTTAGGTTTCTTATAGAATCACAAACACTGCACTGTGTGAAGTTACACTCTCTCACAGCCAAAGTGAGGAATGACGTCACCCGCACTCTCGTCATTTATCGCCATTCTCATTGGTTCCTAATTGTATCCATTGGAGAGGATGAGTCATCTCCAAAAAACTGGCACTGACACCCTCACAGGACACCACCACCACCACCACTTCTCCTATGCCCATTTCAGCCCTACTCTTATTTAATTGCTTAATCATTCATTATATGCATAGTCTTCTTATCTATTCTTGCACCTTGCACCTGCATTTTCTCATCCTTTGGAAAAAATATGCAGTTTATGCAAAAATGCAAATGATCTGTCAGAAAGATCGAATACGTACGTTGTGGAAACGAGTGTAAGTTAAACTTCCGTTATAACTGACACTATGAAACACGATTTGTGAAAAGATGTTAATTTATAATAGCTTACAGCTGTTTAATCGATTAGTTGATTTGACTAGTCAATTAGAAATTAAAAATTCAATACTTTCAAGTCTCATGATTTATGAATTTTAAGGTATCATTTGCATTGGCTTTTCATTCGTAAGCACGGAAATATTGCTTGAAAAGGTTTAATATCGGAGTAAATTGTAATTATTGTAAGTATGCATTAATGAACTTGACTTTGGAATGAAAAAAACATTTATTTATAATTAAAGGACATATTGTAAAATAACATTTTATAAAAATGAGCTTTTTACTTAACTAATAACGCAAACGCACAATCTATCATTACATGACAACAACAGAGGGTACCTTATAACTGGTATAGCACATTGAAAAATAAAGGAACAAATAAAATGACTAAGATTTTTCCTTGGTAGGCTTCTGTGGCATGGGCCCTAAATTTGGAACAGCTTCATCCCAAGGACCATACACATTATACTTGTACTTTTGGGAAGCCACGAACAAAACTGGTGTCACACCGGTGATGAATAATATTGCAATAATATATGTCAAAAAATAATTGACAGACACAGTTGAACAACCACACGAGATTAATAAAACCATACCGGCTAAACTAGTAGGAGTATCCCATAGAATGTAAGAAAACATGGGAAACAAAATAAAGCTCATTACACTTAAGGTTATCAAAGCCAAAGAATGATTATCCGTTGGAAGTCTTGATGCAAGAGAAATAGAGGCAATAACTGCTGTGTTCATGGACATCGTTTTCGACACAAAGAATCCAGGAACTCCATAGTCGCCGGTGAGAAGGTGAAGGCCAAATAGAATGACAGAGCAGGCATGAATTGTATCAGTACTTATTGTGGCTGTTAATGTCCTTAGTATAGGAGCAAACTGGTAGGAAGACACAAGAAAGACAATTGCAACTTTCATATGTTCCTTCGGGAAAAGAATTCGAATGCTTTCAAATCCGAAAGAAATTGGCCAGAAGGTGTAAACTTGAAAGATAATGTGACCCAAGACGGAGCTAGTCCAACAAGTCTCGATGACAGTTCCAGGTTGGATTTTATTTATTCCTAGTTGATAATAGATAAGATAAAAGAGAACAACCATCGAAAACTGGAATGCCAAACGTGATGATCTAGAAATGACATCGATTAGGTCCCAATGATGTGGACATGGATTTAGTTGCAACTCAGCCAAGAAATTCGGATCTGTATAGTTATCTGCAAATGGCCGTTGGTGATATAGTGGCATGACTGTAGGATACTTCCCATCTCCAGAACCCGGCGTCTTGGGACCTTTTTTTGAATACTGTCCTGCCATATTCGTCATCTTACATTTAAAAACAAAAAAAAATCATTAGCAAATCATTTCAATTTAACTCAAACTAGATTTTGACTTGTAAGCTCATGAGTGTAGCATTTTCCCACTAATTAATAGCTAAATTCTCATTTCTACTTGAAAATGATAAATCGCAACCTTCATAATATATTTCCTCCAATGGGAAAATTTCGATACTAAATTTCCAGACAAATTCTTTTCCCACTGGTGACTGGACAAAAAACTTTAAAATTCGCACCTGATCAAAATAAACGGGTAATTTTTCCAATCCGAATCAATACACTTAGCTAATATTAGATGTGCACAATTTTCTCACGATCTCACGTGTACAAAGAAAGCACTACCTAACTAAATATCACAGAAAGTAAAGTCAGCAAAGTCTGGATAAAAAGTCAGCTGGAGTACAAAGATAATAGAACTTTTCAACTCACTACAACTTGAGATTGAGTGCAGTCAATGAAAAGGATGATGATGTGATGAGAATGAGGAAGTAAGATTTATGGAAAGACATAGTGGCAAGAACAAACGGTAATTTCATGAGGAATTGCTACTGTAACAAAATAGGAAGTTGAGGAGAAAGTTGTATGGGAAAAAGGAAGTCGAAGTGTTCTTGGTAAACCTTGATGAAACTTGACAACGTAAACGAAAAATGGGGGTGATTGATGGTCCACACAGGAGAAAGTTTCCTCCACTACTAAATCTAATATTACTCAATCGTCTTGGTAAATACACATAGAGAGATAAGGGAGACGCTCTGATATGTAACTTTGCTTCAGCCTTCAGCGCTTCAGTAAACAACATGTCGATTTTTTCACACAAATAAAGACAAATAAGGGAGCACATAGTTTTTAACTTTTGTAAGAAGAGATTTACTTTATACTTTGGAATGAGATGGATGGCTGCTTATTAGATAGATGCATGTCAGTCATGAAAGGATGCACCATTTTACGTTTCCTTGTGAAAAAGACAGACTTTCACAGCTATTGTGAAAGTTTGAAAGAAAGTAGAGAGAAAGTTGCCTACCTCATGTTCAACGCAAAATTAAAATTATTGTGGACTAAATTATTTTAAATTTCACCACATCCACCTTTAAGATTTAACCAAATCCAATTTATAAACACGATAATTAAAAGATGTGTGAATAATGGTTTATAATGGTAAGAAAGAACACGAAAGCTGCATCTGCTGCATTGTGATCAATGTATTTTCATTCTGAAGAAACGAGCTTACAAAAAATGGGCCATTTTTTTCTGTAATTGAATTTAAAACTATAAAACTTAACACTTTGTACCAAGTAAAGGAGATCTTTTTAAATCTGTCCATTTATTTATCAGCAGATGCTCATCGATCACTAATCGCGGTAAATGACAAGAAAACTCCTGACCAACACTCTTTTCTTCCAATTTTGTTACATAAGAATTTCCTACCCTAAACTTACATTTTTACAAACATACGGTATTTGAGGTATTCATTATAGCCCATTCACTAATCAATATTTACTTCGAATTGTTTGGAAATGATCAATAAAGCAATAAAGATTTGAACTCTTTTAAGAAATATCCCTTTCGGAATAACAAAGTCATGCAAACTTTTTAAAAAATCATGAACTTTCTCTCTGTGCATTTTTCGTTGATAAACTCAATGAAATTGTAATTCATTCGAATATTTTAAAAATTACAAAAAAAGTTCAGATTTATCACTTCATTTTATGGCATGACATATAGTATGGTACAACTTTACCGACATGTTTCGATTGTAATCATACAATATGGGGATCAAATACGTAAAATATAATCGCAGCTTTCACCACACTGTCTTTGCTTCATCATACCAAACCAAACTATCAACACATTTAGGACAGAAAAGAAGATTCTCGAGAGTATCCAACTCAGAGTCTATGAAGTCTTCATAGATTCTTGAATCCATAGTTCCTTATGGCAAGACATAAAAGGAAGAATTAAATTATTGCCTCGCAGGACGGGTTACATGAGTCATGAGTTCAAGAACTTTCACTGCCCCAAGTAAAAGCTCACATCTGCAGGTCCACCCTGGGTAAACGGAGTCTTTGACAATGTTACATAACTTTTTAACTTCTTTTTTACTCCAACTAATGTTCAACTAGAATATCTACAGCCTCATGGAATGGACCAAGCCGAATTCGACAAATTTGTTGACGCACAAAGAATTTCCTACCCTCAAGGTAAAGGAACGATTGCAATTCTTGTACGAAACAGATGGTCTGCCTGGGGAATAGGTGTGATAAAGTGACATTTTATATGAAAAAGTTAGAGCAGTTTGTGGTGATATGAAACTGTCGATAAAATGATCGAACCAAATACAGATAATGTGTGGAACCACTGACAAACTTCTATACGAGCAGAAAAAAGTTTCAGCAATCAATGTCAGCTTGAGCGAAAACAACTCTGCAGTGTGGAAAGGAGAATATCTTTTTAGCTTTACAAATTCATACCTCACGATCATTTCCCCTTTATAAAACGTCCTTCAATTGTTCTTCAAATACAAATATTAACTAACGCTTCCCATAACATTTCCCTTCATTATTAATCAAAACAAATCTACGTAAATATCAAGTATGGCATCCTTGTTACAGGAAAGGCAATTCCCATTCGAATTAGGAATCTAGTATCAGAATCCGTTACACCCCACCCACACGCAAAGTCTTAAGCCCTTCGAGTTCAAAATATGTAATAGAGTGAGAAGCTCAGAGAAGGATGAAATTAAAATTGCATGACAGTACCTGATCCAGTAAAATTGATTAGATCGTAACAATACCCAAAGTCATTTTATGTTCCTATAGTACAGAACCTAAAAAGGAATGGCAAGTCAACTATCAGAATCGGAATGTCCAAACGGAATACGCAACATAACCAAACTAACATGAGATAGAAGAATTGAGTTTCCTTCTTTTGAATTTTGGGTCCTCCTATCTACCAGAGGATAATAGAAGGTGCTATATATCTTCGAACTAGGAGATTTGTTTGACTTCTGTACGATTGGAGTTTATTGAAAGTCAATTCAATCCACTCTTCTCCTTGCATCGAGGATGATATTGATGGGACAGCGGGTATGAAAAGAAGACTTTCTTTCCCAGTTGGTGACCACCAATATTCTTAACTTTACTATATTTATGTATTCTAAGTCTGTCTGTCTGTGTCTTCTGTACACTTCCACAACCATTCTTGATTCTCTTCAACGACTAGAATAAGATCGCATAAGCAGAGAGAGAGAGAGAGACATACAGACACCTTCAATACAGAAGATTTTCTTTCCTCTTCCTATTCTTTGTAAAAAAATAGCATTTCTTCTACTTTTCCCTTGTAATGGGCATTGAAGTAACCCACAACTGTCCATTCAACTGCTTAAGATATGATTCTCTAGGGTATTTTCTCCATTTGACCCAACTAACTCTGTCACTTTAAAGCACTTTTCCTATTTCAATTTATTACATAGTGAATATAAAAGAATGTATGGGATGGAGAAAATAGGATAAAATATGCAATGATTCTGTTACAAGTTACAATAACACACTTTGAGAAAAGCAATGCTTCCCCGTCCGTTTTCCTATCTATTTAATTGCAAATACGAAACATCTTTGAAATGTACTTGTTTACAACCCCTTACTCTGCAGCACAAACTTCTGAATTAAAGTTTTGTTGTATATAATATATATTGATAAATTATACCTAAGATTCATGCATTCTCAGTTATGAAATTTCTAGATTTTGATTTCTGAATCTATTTAATTACTCAATTGCTTGAAAGCAGCAGCGCAATACATAGAATGAGTTAGAAAATTAGGTTAAAGACAATTTCTAAATGCTAATTGTGAAATAACCACAAAAACACCAAGAGATTTTCCACCATTTTGTCTTTAGTCTAGATACTCAAAGTACAACTTCCTCCTCTACTACTAACAAGTCGGATAAAGGATAACCCATTCATAGTTGGTCTTGGCTTAACGCATGTTTTATTACAGTTTCCAATACTGCTAAGCCAAGTCAAGGAAAGAAAATTACAAAATAATGTGAATAATTCAAGGAAAATTACTGAAATCCAAGAGAGCCAAGACACTACTATGACTACGTATCCTTGAACCAAAGACACAAGAAAGAGGTAGACTAGAAAGAACAATGCAAGTAGTTTTATTTAGAAAGCTACCATAGTTGATTCGATCTACTTTCTATCTACTGTAGAAAGAAGGAGATTCCAAGCTAACTGATGTTCCTCCTATATATTGAACAAAACGAGAAAAGAGACTCTGCTAACTCTGTAATAATAATGTAGCAATTCATTCTCTATCTACAAAAAGTTAAGTCTTTGCCTGAGTGCACCAGAGTGAGACAAAGACCTACCGATGAGCAAAAACAATTTAGAATGTTTCCCTTTCCTTACAAAAGAAGACAGAGAGAGAGAGAGAGAGAAGTCAGACAGTGTTCAACTTTCTCCAACCTTTAATGATTCAATAATAATGACAAAGTTAGGAATAAAATAACCTACACAAATGATACAATCCACTTTGAAGTTCATAACTTAAAATACTTTTATTTAGTAGTATGAGTTAACTAAAGTATAAAAGGTAAATATAGCGTGATGGATTTTAGAAAAGAAAGTCTATCTATTGTAAAACATTTCAAGCAAGTGTAAATTTCTCGAGTTAAGGCTTATCCAGCCAAAACAGCCCATTTCAAACAACTCGGGCGATGGACATCTTTTGTGACATAAATAAAAAAACATTTCAGCCATGAAAGTACTCTGTGCAGTCGTAATATACAAGCTTTCGGATGGATGCTAAAGCACCAACCAAGCCATAAGTGATTTAAATGTCATTCAAGTGTAAAAGCGGCTGAGAAGCGGGCGCACGACAGCATAAAATTAAAATGAGTTCGAAACTTGCTGACACTTTCTGTCTACAGCAAATTCCGGTCGTAGAGGAATGCAATGGGTGTACATTTATTGGGACGAGATACCCACCCACACTACTAAGCCTGGTGTGAACTGGAATTCCATCTCACGTTCTAACGCTCTGAGATAAAACAGGGTTTGATCTCAAATTGGGACAAGCCATCCATTCGTGCAAGTCAAAAGTAACGAGAAATTATGACATAATCTTTCCAACTACCATCCCCCTTGAGATTTATGAACTTCAAAGATGTAAAACAACGGACAAACCCAGGACAAAAAGCCTATAGTAATCTCCCGGTCATATTTCCAATCTCAGAACCTCACGTTCTACACTGAAACATTATTAATTGACATCTGTTGTTATTGAGAATTAGTAAACTGCTTTCCCCTCATACCACACATACTTTTGTTCTGAAAGCAATCGCATTCTATTCTTTATTGTACTACTTTTGAGGAAACCCTTCGATTCGTATGCTCCAAGTAAAAACTAGAGCTGATGAAGCTTGACATCGAATTAAACTTCGTTTCCTCAAGTTTTATATTTCCAAAGTCAGAATGTGCATACCTTGTTCCGCATGTTCTTTACTAATTGGAGTGGTGAATGAAATGAGAGAAGAGAGGGTAAATGGTTGAAAATGAGAAATGGTAAATATTGGTTAGTTTGAAGATGAATGGGAGCAAGATTGGCTTGTAAATGAAGTTGTCAGCACAAGACATGAAAGGAATATCGAGTATGTACAAGTCGAATGGCAGGAAACTTTTTTCTCCAAATGTTTCTTTTTCTTCTTGTCATCTGCAGCTGACACTCTTCTGATTTATTAGGTGTCAGATATTTTTACTTCTCCAATACGCCCATGAAACTAATTGAAATTGCACAGAAAACACTTTTCTTCTCTACATAATGTTTTAACATTTTTCCTTCAAAGATTAACAGAAAATTGTTGCTTGCTATATATTTATTCACATTACCATTTCACTTAAAAATCTCACAGTTTCCTTGTATTTCGAATTTTCTCTCTAGAGTTAACGTCCTACAACTGCGATAAGACCTCATCACCATCATAGAGTAACATTAGACATTTAAAGAACTTACCAGTATTTGATAAGTGAAAGTTTATGAAATTTAGTAGCCTTAGAATAATACTTTTTGACCAGAAGAGATTAGTTGCACACTTTATGGCGTACTAACGGATCAGATAAACTCTTCTGCTGAATAGCAAGAAGTTAGAATAATTCAGAGCAGATGATAATCTACGGTCTACCAACTGTGGGTCATATATTACCCATTAAATTCGACTGAAACTGTGAATTTGCTGTTGTTCATAATTTGTTTCAAATGAAAGGAAAGATGAGTTAGAATGATTATTATGACTGGAAACGATCCTCTCTGCATATTATCTCCCGTTGTTTTAACTTTCTCTGAATAAACCCACTGAACTAGAAGATGATACAAAAAATACCAAGGGAGAAAGCGCAAGCGTCACAAATTCACAATAAAGGATTGAAATCATTGTAAGTTCTAGGTTCGACCTTTGCTTTCCCCTTTAAGAGAAAGTTGCGAGCGAGTGAAAGCTACTCTGAGAGTTTATCCAGCAACAGTGGTTTATATTTGTTGAGCACATGAAAAAGCTTGGCAGTCTATCAACAGACGCAGTAGGGGTAACTTATTCCTATCAACCCTTTCTCTTACTTTAAGAGTTTCATTCAGCTTTCAACAACTCATCACAGTGGTTCAACTTTTAATTAGAAAGGTCAATTTTGGTGAGAGCCAACTTCTTTCAACTACAAACTTCTTTAATAGTTCAGAAAATAAGACAATTTTTCTACTTGAGAGTATACCTAACTAAAACCATGATACTCAAATTTCACATGTTGGTTTAGAATCATCACCAGTTCAAAAATAAAATAATTTCTACTTCCGATTTCCTTTGATTTCAGTTTGTATCATCAAAGGTCAAACAGTTCTGTGCCGTTTACAGTTACTAAGCAAGTCTTTGGGTGAATTATGCCGTGGAATGGAAAAATTATGAGTGAAAAGCACATTGTGGTTTATCCCAGCTGGCTCATTGGCTCTGTAATGGAGCTTTTCCGTAAAATTTTTCAGCAATCTAGTGAAACTGCCCTGTGGGAGTATGGGGGGACGGATAAAAACAAAAGTGGGATGAATTGGAGTTATGTAAGTAATGAGAGGATTCATGGTCGCAATGGGATGTCATTTTCAAGAGCCAAACGACGATCCTCTTCCTCAAGACGAGACATTAAATCCATAGATATGAGTGTTTATCCTCGAGACAAGAAACGATTTAGAAATTTCCCTTATGAAAAAAGTGCTTTCCAACCAGCAGAACATCATGATCATCATTATTGCCTCTGCTCATCACCATTGGGAAAAAATACATGCCAGACAAGCACTTGGGCAGTGTACCTAGTTGTGATTTTACTCTCTACTGCATCATACTATAACTCATTGGATGGAGATTTTGTTCATGATGATTTAAGTGCAATTAAAACTAATGGAGATGTGATCGGCACGAGTAGTTTCTGGAGAATTTTTCTAAATGACTTTTGGGGTAAACCCATGGCAGATCGTACCAGCCATAAATCTTATCGTCCATTGACCATCCTCACTTTTCGGTACGTCGCCAACCAAACATTCTCTTTACTCTTTATTTCTTTTACCACTTAATCTAGCTGTACTTAATTGTCCTGTCTTATTCTCTCAAGTGTACCTATATTTCTCTAATTCCCAAACTTTCACCTACTCTATTCCCTAATAATGTTTTTATCCCTTCATACACTTCCCTTTTGTAAACACCCTATTCATCAATACCTATATACTTTCTAAAGCAACAACAATATATTTTGCACCCTCAAATCTCACCACTTCGTTATTAGGAACTGGTCAGTTTAAGAAATATCCAACAAAAGAAAGCTTATTATAGCTAGTCAAGCAAAATTATGTCGAAGGACTACGAAAGACCTGGAAATTCAACAATGAAAGTTTTTTCCTCAGCAAAATATGTTCACTGGTGACTGGAAAGTTTGATTGCTTCCAACATAATACAATGTATAAAGAATAAAATTAGGCACATATGTCATATAGTATAAAGAAAGTAAAGTTTTTTCTTGGTCCACACGCCCCACAAACTCTGCAATTTATCCGCGTGGTGAAAGCAAAGAGTTTGAGAAGAGTTCACCTGAGAACTTGAACACCTGTGTAACTCTCGTCTATGTAGGTAGACAATTGCTTTCTCTCAGTTCCTCTAGCAAAGAGTCAGTCAAGCTTCTCTTATTTTCTTTGAGAGACCTAGTACAGCAGTACCTTATGCACGTGAGACTGCATGGTTCGTAATATTCCTATAAGTAGTATTAATACTTCCTATTCTATTTCCATTCAAACTTTCACTTCTCATACCGAAACTTTTTTCCCTTCAACTTTTCCTCAGACACCACATGAAACTACTTATGCAACGCTTTAATTCACAATCCGAACTTATTATTTCCTCTAGCTCTTTTGTTCTTTGCTCAAACTTATAATTTTTCGTAATTGATTTCCTTCCCTCAAACGGCATAGAATGGATACAATTCTGTGGTTAGATAAATATCAGAAATCATAGGAATTAAAAACTTATTTTTTTTAAATTATTAAGTAGCGAAAGCTACTTTATAAGAACGCTCTGTCCGTCCGTCTGTCCGTCCGTCGCACTGATAACTTTCGAACGCTTTGAGATAATCGCGCGCGGTTTTTTGCGC
>JAQFZZ010001310.1:0-11675 GCA_034696405.1 Isotoma caerulea
TATTTAAAATTTCCCACCAATGCTTTCCTGCTTAAATAGCAAATAAAGCATTGGCGGGAATGCAAAAAACATATTGTAAAGAATAAAAACAATATGAAAAGTTTTAAATTTTAAAAAGATTTTTTAACGCGGAACCATTTACAACTAAAAGCGCAATAAAAGAATTCTCCTTAAAATTTTAAACAACCGTTTAAAAAACTAACAAATTTATGTTTTTATGCTGTGCAAAAATGGAAAGTTTTAAAATTCAAGGTTAATCTTCTCTATTACTAGTTTTGTAAGTCTTCTAAGTACAAGCAAATATTGCTCACTTACGCCGACATAACATATATATATAACATATATACATAACATAACATTTCGTTTATAACATATGCAAGTATTTCTTCAGTTATGAATTGGGACTAAAGCAGTGTGCACTGGTGCAATGTCTTTTTAAATTATAATTGTACTGTGGTTTAATGTAGAAACGCTTATAGCATGCCAGAATTTAAGTGAGTTTCGATTTCAAATAGGATCTCAATATTCTCCGTGTGTAGAAAAAGGAAAGACGTAGAGATACATCGGTGCCGGTAGGTTGATAGAATTAGGAACATAGGCCTTTTCATAGCGATCATATGATAAAAAATATAGCAACCCCATTTTCATAGCAAAAACTTCATAAGTAGTTTATTTGATAGCAGAATATTTCAGTAGCAAAAAGTTATTTCATAACAAAATAGCAGTGTAATGTCAAATTTCAGAAAAAGAGGAAATATAAATACAAAAAACAAAAATTAACAAATCCATACTAAATGCATTTGCATATGTTATAAAATTTTAGGGGATGCGCTTTAAGATGGCCCCTCTTGGGGGTGGTCCTACAGGGCCCATCTACGAACTATGGGCGTCTAGAGTATATGTACTATGTACCAAGTTTCATCCCGATAAGTCAATCTGTTCTAGAGTTATCGGGTCTTTACTATCGGTCCATGACTTGTTTTATTCAAAAATACAAAATTGTAATCTTCTATTGATTTTGATATTACGAGAACAACTATGAAATAAACTGCTATCATAAGCAACCACTATTAAATGGTATATGCTGTTTTCGCTTGCTATCATATAATTGTAACGTTTTGCTATCAAAAAAACGTGCTATCATCGTGATGCTATCAATCTACCTAGATCCGAGATGCATTCTGGGTAATTCGGAAGAGAGAGGAAAGCATTTGAGCAGAATGAAGAATAGATGAACTTACACGCTTATCTCTTGTTTAAAAAGAGATGAACACTGTCAACTATTCAAACTGATGCAGATAAAAAACTGTATTCATTTTCACCGAAACGACCGGTTTCTATTTTACTTCTTCAGGCTGAAATGAAAATGATACAGAATTTAGAATTAAGTATTACAAAAAGATTTTGAAATGTTAAATAAATATTGTTTTTACAAAGAAAATTTCCTGCTACTAAAAACACAAAATTCACAGAAATTCACAAAAATTCACAAAAATGTACAAAAATGTTCTACCTTATGGTGAAGAGAAAGAGCCTCCTTTTTAATGTATACATATTGAGTAATTTCTGAGGACTGATAAATTTTTTACTTTACTTACAGAATTGTTGAAGGGAATTAATTTTACGATAAGCTACAATAAGATCCATGTTTCTATAATGTTTCTATAATCTGGGTTTAGACGTTTTTTAGCTTCGTCTTTAATGTGTTCAATACATATTTTGTTAAGTTGGAATATATTTTTTAAGAAAGGCATAACTATATATACTTTATTATGTGGTATATTATTATCTGTCTCTATTGACACATCGAACAAAGATAAAATTTCTGGATTATGAATTCTTAAATTTGTAGAAAGAAGTGACTTTTTTGGTTTTAACAAATCATGTCTGTTCAATATACTGTGATTTTCTTTACATTCATTAAGTAATTTTTCGGGATAACCTCTCGCTTTAAATTTGTTAATCATCAAATCAATTTCTTTATTACAGTCAATTATATCTGAACAAATTCTTTTGACTCTTTAGAACTCTTTGACTCAAACTTTAGACAAAAATGTATCCCCAAGTTAAAATAAAAACTTTTAGTTATCATCGTTTTTGTCAATTTTGAATTCAATATAGATCCTATATTGATGTCGTTTTCTTGTTATGTTCTGGTAAAAACTTTGGGTACCACTTGGGCTAATTATGTCTGATTTAACAGAAGTGGTCAAAAATACTAGTACTGCGCTGTTTCTATTTTATTCTTGAATACAATTACATATTTAAAATTCATAAAATATATATTGATTGTTTCTGGACATTTTCGTCTGTGTCTGCATATTATCAGGGTTGCTAATTTCCCATTTCAGTCCGCCAAAAATGGGGAAATGCGAAAATCGATATAAAATTGTAAAAATGGGGTATCTTGACCAATATCATCCAATTGATCCTCATGAGATTTTCAACTCTTTGGTTACTAACATCATGTAGGATTTTTTGTTTTAGATTCGTATTTTATATAAAATTTTGAAACTTTTGGTGTATAACGTTAATATTTAGTCAATTCTATTTCTTTCATAAAAGATAGAAAAAAGTTTCAGTAAAAAAACACTTTCATACTTAATTTAAAGCTTAAATTAAATATAACTCATTCCAGAACAACTTCCCACGTGTTTCTTATAAATTAAAAAAAAAAGGTCAAAAGGTTCCCCTTGACTCATCGGCATTTGTATAAATGAGAGAAAATTCAACGTCCGACAACTGACATGACTCATAATGTGAATCGTGGTCAGCTGGGCAAATATCCATTTGGGCTAATTAAAAAATTCATAGAAAACCTCAATTTCGATTTGGGCCACTGATTATGTAAATAGCTATATGTAATCACCAGTAAGGCCAAACTAACATCATGCATGATAATTTTGGAATAAACAAGGTTGTATTTCATTTCTCCCATTCTGTTCAGTCAGTAACCTTTCCTCTACGTCTACCTTCCTCGTTCCCAATTGATTTCTGGAATCTCATAAAGAGAATTAAAGCCGACATTTCTCGAACGTCCAACTTTATTGAAGGATGGCACAACCGATTCATGTTTTTGGTGAAGTCTCATAAACCTATGCTTTGGAAATTCCTTTTGTGCAGGCAAACTGAACAGAAAAGTACTGAAAATTGTTTAATCTGCTAGTATGTTGAATCTCCAGACCAAAAATGCAGAAAGACTGATGCTGTATTTAAGGAACAAAAAATCAATTAATACATTATCAGCGTTGGTTAAAATTGTTATTCAGGAATATGCTTCAAATAGATCACTGTGAATGAAATAAAACTGATTTAGGTTAATGGGACTTTTAGTGAAGAAATTTTTTTGTAAGAACTCATACGTTGTTTTGAGAAACCTCTTAACTCCTTGTCTGTCGAGAGATATCATATCATTGTTGAAACACAAACTAAAGATTTTTTCATGAAGCCTGAATTCGACATTGCTCGACAAACAATAGCATATCATCACATTCACGGAAGACATATCGTCGGTTTATTACCAAAGAGTTTAAATGCAAAACACCCTAAAAATAAAAGAGCTTAATGCAAAAAGCACTAAAAAATAAATACGCTTATAGCAAAAAGTAGTATATAATAAATATCTTTATATGCATTTTATATAATTTGTAAGAGAGCCAGAAAACTGCTTCTCAATCTTATTTATGCATGCTTGACCCTCATTCTAATGTGATAAATCGTTCATCGACTGAAGGTTTAAATGATTCTTTGTTGTTAGTTGTTTCACGTGTAAGTTTAACTCTTGTGTGACTACCTGAAAGTTATTACAAGTTAATTCCGACTTAATAGTAAGGTTCAAATTTATTTCCAACTGCAATGTTTAAAAAATTGAATACCCTGGGGGTGGGTATTTACCCTCAGATTTCTGTACCTGCGTTACCTGCCACAATACATTTTCAAATTATTAATTTTAATTTTGTTTAGACATTAACAAATTTCTGCTGAATTCAAAGAAATCGTTGATTATGAAATAAATATTTAAATAATAATAGTTAGTTAAGTAATATATTATATTATTATAATATAATAAGAGTATTTAAATCTTAGTTCCTCTTGACGAGACATTCGTTTATTATGTTATTTCAAAATTGACCTTTTTAACATTGAATTTTTGCCAAAGCCTACCAACATAGGCTACTTGCCATATAAAAAGTAAGCTCGATAGGGGAACTGAGCCACCTGTAATTCCCTGACCACACTACAAGCTTACTGCAACAGCGTAAATTTAATTCCTCATTCCACACTGTAGTAAATAGGAGTCAGGGGCTTGCACAGATTAAGATTGTGTCTCTTTTTAATTTTTTAAAAGAAGAATAAAATTAAGAGACAAAAATAATTTTATTCTGGTTGGAATATAAAAATGTATTTCAATTAATAACAAAAAAATCTGTGCACGCTGCTGTACTGTACTGGCTGGTCTGATTGTGAGTCTCAGGGACAAATTCGTAAATGTAAGAGTAATAAATTACTGTCACACCAACATGAAGCCCTTTTGTTACAGAGCAATTTTACAATTAAAGTTAAGAAAACTGCATACTTATAAATCACCTTATCGTTAAGTTCGATAAGCGGTTACCTAACTCATAGTGTTGGCGATATCCTTGTAATTCAAAATCTGCGGCTTAACTATTTTTCAAAACTCTAACGAAAAAAAATGTTTTTGATTTTGTGCTTATAATCGGACTAATAAGCATTTTATGTAAGCACATGAGTTCAAATAACTATTCCATTTACTAGGCCATTCACTTCCAATTTCTAATGTGGAATACATTTTTTTTTTAAACCAGCGAAAAAGAATATTTCTTGATATATAGTTTATCTTTGAACTAATCAACATTTTAGATAAGCACGTGAACTCAAGAACTTTGCCATTTACTTAGTGATTTACTTAAAAATCTAAGCGTAGCATAATTATAAAAGTCTACTCTAGTATTAAGATGTATACCTGATGATAGTTGCTAAGGGCGAAGCCTAAGTATGCAGTTACCCCCTAACCCAAAAGTGACTTTGGCCCATAACCTTTGAACGGTGCAACCGATTTTTATGATATTTTGACAGATTTGGGGCAAATTGTAAGGAAATTCTGAAAAAACGCCCACATGGAAAAAATAATTCATATAATGTGAAGAAAATGAACGAAAACACACCCATTTTTCACTTAAGTGAGTGGCATAGGTGCATAAAATAGAATTTCCAAAATCGTTTTTGAAAATGTCTGAAACTTTTTCATTGCGTCTCTAAAAAGTTAAATTTCATTATAATCGGTTCACGGGTTATGAAGTTACAGGTGAAAGTAGAAATTAAAATCATGGTTTTTGGTTTCATTCGTAGAAGTTAAATTATTTTGAAATTTGAAACTCATATACAGATAATCGTCTGATATATTATAAATCCAGTAAATTCCGCATTCATTTCTACAAATGCATATATTTGTACATATTTTTTGTAAGGTTTAAGTTTAAATATATTGAAGTATGCTTAAGTCTTAGAATTATACTAGTAAGAGCAGGCAGTTGAGTTTTATAGACGATTTGTTCTCGAATCAATTTATTTCAGAAAAAAGACACGATGAATATGGTGCTTTTGTAAAATTTAATAGGTTTTAAACGCGCTCGCTATGCAAAAACGAAACTGAAGGAGTTAAGCGAAGTTGAAACAGAAAATAGGAACAAAAAAAGTAATTTCATAAAATTAAGACAGATTATGAGGTTACAAAAACATTGTAGATTATATGTAGTGTATAATAATAATTTAAAAATCGATGTAAAGTTTCAGAAAAATAAGCAAGTAGTCTTTAATTTAATTTTGAAATCTGAAAGCAATGAACTCATTTTGAGAAGTTGTTTGTTGCAATTGTACATTTTTTTGTTGCAGAAACAAAAACTTCAAAACCATTCTAAAACATTCCTTTCTCACTCTTAAATACAGCAGTATATCAAAAAAGCTAAAAACAAAACTGGACGGAAAAACCGTCCAATCTTAGGTGAAGAAAGGAAGGTGCGATAAAAAGTACAAAATAAAATGTAGGTTGTAATACCTATCTATGCATCACCGCAGGTATTTTTTAAAATTTTTAAATGCACCAATAAAGCTCGTAAAAAGTTTTAAAAATGTACTTTTAAAAGCGTTTGGTATATTTACAATCACATAAAATTTTAAAAATATAAAACAAAAAATTTGTGGCAGAAAGATTAAATGGAATTCAAAAATCATTATTTCCAATTTCGAAATTTTAACCACCTGCAAAGAGATAATTTCATAAGTTAACACGGATTAACCCCAAAATGCTCGAAATTGTTAAGTATTTAGGATAAAGTTGTACACATGAAGTGTACGAAGTAATATTTATTAACCCGTTAACCTGAATAAAATATTTGTATAATTGCTCGTCGAGTCGAGTCGTTTCGAAATTCAAACTGTAAATTGTAAATTCGTTTAAATAAAATGTTAAGTTAACCTGTCATTTAAAAATTTTTTAAAAATACCTGCGGTGATGCAAAGATATGTATTACAGCCTACATTTATTTTGTACTTTTTATCGCATCTTCCTTTCTTCACCTAAGATTCGACGGTTTTTCCGTCCAATTTTATTTTTGTTATGAAATTAATATTGTCATATGTCAGATTTTGGACATTTTAATTTGTGGTTTTTTAACATATAAGTAAATAACATATTTATGTAATACAATTTATCATGCCAGCTCCTTTAACGAGAGCTCATAGGAAGCCTATTTCGAGCCAAATAAATATATCAAATACATAAATTTTATAATGTATTTGAGAAATCAAACAACGCCTATTTACGAATTCGCATTTAAAAGTGTATTGATATTTTTAAATGTCTATTTTTAAAACAGAAATTAACCTATTTTTCTATTCTTTGTTTAAAAATGTAATTTAAAAACAAAATCACAAGTATTTATGTAATTTGTGTTAATTTTTGAATGTGTTTTAAATACAAAATTATTTTAAGCCGATACCATGCTTTATAAGGTCTAATAACCCTATTTGACCAGCTTGAGTGGTTTTTGTGCCACCTTATTCTCGGTGGTAACTTGGTGGTAGAAGTTGAACTGGAAGTTCGCCTCACTCTCACATTTGATTGGTGATCATATTTCACGTGACACCGATGAGTGTAAATTTTTATAAAAACGCCGCGAGAGAACAGAATTCGTCCGAGTAGGTAACAAATGGCCTGATTAGCTGTTGTACGGTTTCAGTAAATATTAAAATATTTTTATTTAAATAGTGTGTAGTGGAGAGCATTAAAATAAAAACTTACATTTCCAAGTGATGTAGAGTCCAAGATTATTTCAATGGGATCAGGAGAGGAACAATTAAAATGCAATGCCAATGCACTTCTGTGTTTTGCAATAAGGTGAATTTCATTGCTTGCTAAATCCACGCGTTTCCAGTCATCTGTCCAGGGTAGTTTTGTAGCTCTATCTTTTAACATTATTGTTGGGTACGCTTCATTACCGTTTGAACCTTTCTGGGAAAAAACTATGCAGATTAAAATGGACAATGAAATCGGACTTTTGAAAGTGGTAATCATTTTGCAAACATTTATGAATTAATTTTAAACACTTCCTATTTTAATTCTTCGTTAAAAATATTGGTGTTTCTATTTAGTAAATGTTTCAGTGTTTTACAACTTATTCCGACAAAACTTTATTATTAAATAAATTAAATAAATTAATTTTTGCAAAGCATAAATATAAGGAAGGATTTTCTTGAGGAAGAGATATGCATTAATTAAAAAGCTCAGTGTCATTAAGGTTTGTGGTCAATTATTTTTATTAATTTTTCCCCTTTTAGACATTTAACGTTGTAGTCGGCCGCCAATTTCCGGTACATTAGGGAAGTTTTGAATAAATTATACGAGATATATATGGAACATAGTGTTAATTGGGATATTTTGAATAAATTATTTATAAGGAGTAAAAGGCTAAGGTAAAGGGTAAAAAAACGGCTAACATGTCTAATTCTGTTTCTGTAATGTGAGAATCTCCAATGTGAACTCTTATTTGTATAAATTTCCTTATGGATCTTTTTACTCGCTAATAGGCTGCAATGTATGTTACAACGGTGCATCGATTTGCCGTTCCAACTTTACAAGCAATTAAATAAATGTAGAGTAATATAAAAATATGGCATATCGTGGTTTAATTGTGGTATCGATAAAAAGAGAGTAAGTATACAAAAGCTGTCCGTACCTGCATAATATTTTTTATGTTACGATGGAATTTGTTAAGTCCAGTTCCTATCGGTTTTGTAAATGATTATTAATTATGTCACAATGTACCAGTTAGGGAACAACGGAGAACAAAATGGCATAAGATTTCAAATTTGATTATTAATCTATTTTTAAAACGTTAATTTTGCAGGAATTAATTTATGAAGTAATCTCAGCTATGCTTTAGAATTAGATTAAAATATTTGAAAATATTCAATGAAGGTAAATTTAAATCTGTTCTATGTACACTTTTTCTTGCATTAAATTTTTCATTAGGTTGAGTCTTATATAAGTTAGTTTTAAAAAGCACGGGTGCGATAAACATAAATTTTAACAACCACTGTTGTTTTACAATTCAAACTAAACCTGTGTCAAAAAGGGTAACAAAAGAGGGTCGTACGTTTCACCCCTATGACATTTTTTCCCCTTTGACCTACACTAATATCTTGCGGTGGTGGACGAGAAGTAAAATAAAAAATAACCCCCTTATCTTTAACATTAGGTGAAAACTTTGACCTTTTTTCGAGTCAGTTAGACCGATTTGTGAAAGCAAAATCGATGGAAAGTTTTGAGAAACATTTACACAGAATTTTTAAAAGGGCTCAATTATATCTAGGAAAGTGTTTAAATGGTTTTCGGTCGAAGTGGCAAAAGTCAATTTGGCAATTCGAAAATTGTCACTTTTGGCAGAAAGCAATAGTCGAATTGGCAACACACTAAAATGCATGAAAATGGGTCATTTTTACACATTTTTTTGCCAAAATTACGATATCAAGAATCAGGTTTTCGGGTTTCAACTTACGAGCAGTTGGTTAATAGAAGACAATTGTGTATCCTCACAACTAAAAGCTGAAAATAACAACATTACACAAAATGGGATTATCAACATTTTGGCAAATGTAAATGCACGCTGGTCCTTTTTCATTTAAGTCGTCTTACAAATATGTTTGGATTTAAAACAAATTTCAAATTTTCAATTAAACGCGGTAACATGCTTTTATGCAGTTGTTGCTAAATATATGTACTATGTTCTTTACGAACTGTTTTTTTAAGAACTGAATGACCAAGCAATTAAATTATGGGTAAGAGTTTCTGTATTTCACAATTCAGGCTTGTTCAAAGTTGGCTTAAAAAGCAGTCTGAAACACATTTCTTGCCTTTTCCGTATATGCGATGTATTTAGATAAACTTCAATACTTGGAATTGAGAAACTAAGGGTTTTACCAAGTATGTCGAATTCTTTTATTATTTGCAGAAGCTGCTTTAAATATTCATTAATGGGGATTTCGCTATGTGGCAAAAACTATAGAAATTATTTTATCGTACATGAACATTTTTTAATCTATTTTGTTAAGGTTAACATCATGCGATACATGCTTGTTAAGACATTTACTACTCCAACCAGGACAGGACCACCTTTTGACCTTACTTTAGAGATAGAGAAAAAAAGTTGCCCATGTTATGTTCAGCATCTTGGTTAAGCATAATAGCATTCATTCAAAAATATTTCAACCTAAGCTTTATGGCTTTTTTCACTATTCAAAATGATTTTTCTCACCGCAGAGTAACATAATTATTGCAGTATAATATATAGTGCTTGATTGCCTAATCTTGAAAAAAGAACACAGAAAATAATATTTCAAAGCATAGCTTAGGTTCACATCAGGTAAAGTAAAGAAATATTTTCAGAAAAAAGTTGGATTGTGGTATTAAGAAAGCGTTGCTTTTATGCCTTATAAATAAATCATGTCATATCATCAATAAATTTAATAAAGTTGAAATCCTCTCATTAAAATATTTTCCACAATGCATAAGGGAAATAATTTTTTTTGGAAGATTCAATATTTCTGTATGGTTTTATACATATAAGCCAATGCATAAGCAAGATCAAACTGTATAAGAAATATATTCACTGTCATAAGGTAGAAGTTAATCGAATAAAAAGAAGGTACTTCAGCTTTTTAAAATACTCCATCCATTCTATGTGTTGGCTTGTGCTAATCAACTTGAAAAAAACTTTCGGGAATTTACTGTCCATATTAGTTTAAAATGCAGATAAAATTATGTTCATTTTAATTTTAAAAAATGATAAAAAATATTTGGAAATATAATGGCCACAGAGCTTAGCTGGAAATCAGTGGATCTGTTTGATTAGTTTAACTCTTGGCTGCCAGAATATCCAGTCGATTGGGATTTAAAAAAGCGATTGTCAACGTTCAATGGAAATCTCAAAGAGTTAAAATGGTGGTGGTTTTTGGAATTTCAATATCTGTTGACGCAGGCAGTTTGGGTTTCATTTTAATAAGTCAAATGTTTACAGCTGTCGAGACAATCACGACCTTTCAATCGGTGACCATTGGGAAACCCATCGGTGACCATTGGGAAACCGATCGAATGGAAATTTTAAACTGGGCCTGGATCGAAAAGGGGCGGGCAAAACTTCATTAAACTTGTAAAAAAAGTTAACTATAGTAAAGTTATAGTTTTTCTTCTTTTGGTGAGCTTTTTCAACGTTTGTAAAGTTTTAATTAATTTTGAATCCGTCACTTCTGTTGAAGTCCATTCCGATTTATCGGATTCAGACATGTACGATGTATCGTTTCAATTTTTCTCCGCTTTCTGCCCGCTTTTCAACTACATTCCACCCATCGGGACGGGAGGAATTGGCGAAATTTTTCCAGAATCTTGCTTATTGCGTAGTTTTTTCATAAAAGATAAACATTTTATACCCAATAATTCAAAATGCAATTTGAAGAAAATCTGTTTTAAAAACTAAATTTTTGACTTGCAAAAAAAATTTTTAAATAACTTTTTAAATCAAAATTTTACTTAAACTAAAATTTAACTTTTTAAATTAAAATTTATTTAAGCTGAAATTTAACTTTTTAAATTAAAATTTTATTGAAACTGAAATTGAAATTTTTTAATTAAAATTTTATTTAAACTGAAATTTCACGTTTTACTTCAAAGGTACTTTAGGGACGCTACTTTTTGGAGGTTTAATTGTGTATACCTTTAAGTGTAATATCTTTGTGTTTTATAAATTATTAAAAAAGGTCTTTGTGTAAAAATATTATTGTTCACTTGAATTGAGACAAGATCATAGTCTCCTTTTTGTAACAGTCATTAATTTAAGTTCCTAAGATTGAAGGAGTAATTTTTAATTATTGGAATTATTTGTGCTTCGATTAAATAAATCTAACTCCTTTTTTATTTTTATATTAATCAATGCTGAGTAGTCCTTAAATTTATTTTTCTACTTTTCACTTGGGCATCGGAAGCTTACGAGAGTTTCTAGTTAGCACTTTCTGGAGAAAGTAGTAATAGTAGTAGAAACTAGACAGTTCAGATTCAATCTTTAAGTTACTATCGAATGGTTCCCTGGCAGCGTCGACAAAAG
>JAQFZZ010001311.1:0-11669 GCA_034696405.1 Isotoma caerulea
AAAACCATTTTGGAACCAATTTCTTTTAAATTTGGTATAGGAGATTTTTTAAGTAACCTCGAAATCGGCAGAACATGAAGCGTATCATTTTTTAAATATTTGTCTCAATAGTTTAAATCGTTATTTAAATCATTTTAGAAAGAAGTTTATAAGACTTGGTTTATAATTTAACAGAGATTAAACTCGAAATAAAATTAAATTCTGTATGTAGATAATTCAATTATATGAAAATGATAAATACTTATAAAAATCATGTCGTGTAACATATTTTTTCACAGTGGTGGATATCACTTTTAGCTTGTGGTCATACGAAGGTAACATTTAACTTTCCTCAAGGGCCATAGATTTATAGCTCTTTCAAAACGTCTTAAACTGAATATATTTTATATAGCTTTAATAACGTTTTTACCACAGGTGACTGAGGTTACAAGTATCAGTTTTACCATTCAAGCTAATGCCCAATTGACTTTGAAAATCAAAAAATCATTTAATGTCACCTGTCACCCTTCAACGTTCCAACTTTGTGAATTTGGAAAAACCGTCCAAGAACATTGAACTTTTTGTCATTATTCACCCACGAGTGAGGCATGCATAAATAAATTGTGGCTTCCAACTTTACAACTCTTTCAACATGTCTATTGAGATGTTGAGAGGCATGTTCCAAAAAAATCTGTCATTCTGAAACTTAAAAATACATTTCACAACCCTATAGAATATACCGACCAGACAAACATAATAATAATATGTATTTCTTACTATAAAGCCGAACGATTATTTGCAAATCTTATTTGAAACTTTAGAATAGCTTTAAAAGACACCCCAGGAAATTATAATGTCTTAATGCGTCTGTCCTTATCAGTCCATTCCATCTGTATTTTAAAAGAGTGGATAGAAAAGGTTTTTCAATTCAGATATCGTGTCATTAATTCCATATGCATAAATATATGGTGTCATATGTCTCATCTCAATTTCTCAATAGACTTGTAAAAATGATACGATAAGGTACTGCAAAGACAAAATAGCCTCTTTCTACTAGTAGCGTTAAGCACGCTAGCTCGCTGCTGTCAGACAGCCGGTATTTACCCAAGCCATGGCGTGGCTTTCTATTCTTTACACTCGATGAATAAAAAATATTAAGACGTTTCTATAATACTATTGTATAAAAACTTGTTTAAGACTCAGGATTAGAGACTAAACCTACCAGTCGACTATAGAATAGTCCCTTAAAATCTAATCATTTTTTCTTTTAGTCATTTTATATTTGCCTCGAACTAAAACCTATTGAATGTAGACCTTATCCTTTGTTTTATCTTTTTATTTCTTCAACTCAACCCAACCAACCTATCATGTCTGGTATCTTGAATAGATTCTTCAAGTAGGTTGTTAAAAAACTTCTTAATTTGTTGGGCAGTAAATATAGAGTACGAATGAAAGTGAAAGACCCGCATTAGCCTCGGGTACTACGGGTACCAGACTAAGGCTGGATGGGTTTTTAGTAAAACCGAACTTTACCCGGGTATTTGGTTCATAAGCATTTTCAGTCATTCAGCGTGGTTTACAATGGATTTCGGAATACGCCATCATGACATAATAGTCTTGTACGTACTTTCCCTTAGCTAATATTATTTTGTAAGAGAAATTGGAGATTGAATAGATATTCACATTTTACGACAAAAATGTTTTCAACTAAAAAGTCTACGATATTTATACCTAAAAATAAATTTAATAAAAATTACAATGACATTTTTGACCGAAGATATAATTGTGCAGAGGCATATATATTTAACAGGAATTTTTACTGCGGCATATTTGTCGTAGGGATATATGTCGGGTAACCGATATTCGGATTGTATCTTCTTGTTACAAATTCAAGGGTATGTAGATAGTGAACTAACAAGACTATGGAAATGTCGTCAAAAGGTGTACTATAAGTGGAATTTTCATTATTTACTGCTATTGGTATATTGGAGAGCTTTTGTTCTTAAAGGACAATTCTGGTCGTATTATTCTATAGGACAATAAATATCGAAAACAATCACATGCCATATCAAAGCAAGTACAAGGGTAGACAAGAAAAAGGTTTCAGGCTGACAATTTTACTTTGAAATTAAAAAGGTCTATCCACCGTCTGCCGAAGACATTAATGTTGAAATTCAGTCTGAGGGAATTAATATTTATGAAAATACCCAGATTAAGTTGTCCACTTGAGGCGTCCAGTCAAGTTCCATTGCTCAACTTTTATTAAATTTGAAATGAAAAAAATGAAATTCGTTCATAGATAAGAGTTTATATTAAAACAATGTAATTTTTTTATACCGAATTCTAATTGAAGCTCGTAGGTAATGGAATTTTTTTCTTGTAGTTTTAGTATGTTGAAAACTTGTATAATAAATTATTTGATTTAATCAGAAACCTTAGAGGAATAGTTTAGCTGAAGTGAGGTATATTTGTTTTCGAAACATTAGATTTTACCTTGAGTTTATATTTATAGGCGAGTGAATGGATTAATAAAGGAGCAATTTATTTACTACTCGAGTTTTACTAACGTAAGCGAATATGAATAAGCAATTGGATTATATTTGTCTCCATTGGTTAAATTATTTATCCATTCCCGTTACAAAGGCGGATTATGAATTGTGATTGACTAAATTGACTAAACAGATCGTTAAACGTTGTGCTTAATTAATTAAAATGGGTTCATCAGCTTAGGCAAAGACACTTATAAAAGCATTTATGCTTATGTAGTATATTACATAATTTATTTATTGTGGAATAGTCCAAGTTGACGGCTACATTTTTTTATGACAAAAAAATTGGGCTCCACAAAAAACCCAAGTAAATCCAACAACAGCTTCAAATTAATTTCAAGAAGATTCTTTGAAATTCATTAAGTACATAAAAAGTCACTGATTGCCAGTTTCTTAAATTATTATCGTTTTCCTCTTAAAAATCACATTTTTGAATTCACGTCAAGGGCCCTTGAATAAGTTCTCTCTTTTTATTGATTGAATGAAAGTATAAGCTATACCTGAAAGACAAGTGATTTAAATTTCAACCGTAACATTTCTTGTAAAAAATCATGTTGGTTTTCCTTAAAAAATCGTATGCATAGGTTAAAAGCAAGATTTTCACCGATCCAAGTAATTCTTTATTATATTTCTTTTTTACCTGCTTTTTTACCCATATTTGATCTTGTTCGTGGGAAAATTATACGATTGATCCCTAAGGGTGTCAGAAATCTTAAAAAAGTACCGAATAGGGTGCATAATATTGGACAGAACGCATCATTTCTGATGATATTTTATTTTTCCTCAACAATAACTTATTCAATGCGGAAGAAAATTAGCTGCAAAGAATATTTTATGAAAACAAATCTTTTATAGATAATAGATAGGTTTGAATTTTTAGCGACTTTTTTACCTTTTATATTTTATCTATCAAACCAAAGGAATAAGTACAAGTACAATCTCCAAATTCTGTTTTTTAGCTTTGTATTTATAAAATGTTAAAAAATCATGAAACTGCTCATTCATCCCACAGTCAACATTGACGGAATGGAAATGAGCTACTTTTGAATGTGAACAGATTCAAAGAGATGCTTAAAAAAGTAATAAGTAGAACCTTTAAGGGATGAAAGAAGGGACAAAAGCATTACGTTATATTTAGGATATGATTCTAAAAAGGTTACCAAGATAGCTAAAGAATGTACAAGTATGAATAGTTTTTTATGGCCTTTAACTTTTTTTATCTCCCGGATATAAAAAGTACTCTGGACTTTTTTCATCTAGTACGAGGTATAAGCTTGTAGTAGCTACTATTTAGATAGATTTATACAGTTGACTTGGCAAGAAGCTAAATTGTACGCAAGTATTTAAAACGTAATGAAGAATGTTTTCAAGTCATTTAGGTTAGCATAAAAATGTGTATGAATGTAAGCTTTGGAAAGACATTTTAATGATAGTATTATTCAATAAGTTCTTTGACCTTTGTGTAACATTATCCTTATATACTTTAAGGGATCCGGAATGTACCGTTATTTAATTCAAAAAATTGTTCTAATTGTTTTTCACTTATTACAAATGTGTCTTAAGTACACACACTTAAATAATCAATTTTTCTCTAAGGATTTTACTCCAATTATAATTACATTAGCTTAGCATTTTACCACAAGGGTAGAAAATAGACCCCATTAATCCAAACTAATTGCTGTGCAGACCTGTGAAAATATTACGAGTTTTCCGCCACCTTGAAATTAATTTAATTGCTTGGAATTTTCATACAGGGTAAAATTCTATTCCATTAAATCTGGCTTAGATATAAAAGTATAGAGAGTTAGATTTGACATGGTATAAATAAATGAGCATGCAATGTTTAATAGAAATGAATGAGTTGTATTGTATATCAAAGAAATGTTATGATTGTATGTAATAATAATAATATCGTGTCTAGACTTAAAAGAGAGTCCAGACTTAACAATATTTTTAATTGATTTGCGTCAGTGACTTTATTTTGCGTAAGTGTATTGCACTCTCGGTCCGTATGAAATAAATAAAAAGTACTAGACTAGAGTACTAGAACTTGCTACCCAGGTGTGTAATAAAAATACGGGAGGGATAGAGTAAGGTGACAGGGAACTTTTACATTACATTAGTATGAAATATTATGTATTAACACTTTACACTAAATAGCTGTCTGTAATGTATATCATGTTCAATGTTGAGCTTGAGGTAGGTGGTAGCAGCGGTGTAAGAAATGAAAGCTGAAACAATGAAGATAGTTAAAATAAACAAAGTAGACTGAATGGGTTGGGTCAGCTCGAAATTGTTTGAGTTGGGCGCAGGACAAATACCTACCTAGTCAGTTATCGGGATAATGTTGAAAAATTAATTGGCTGTAATAATAGTAATGCTATTTAGTCGTGGAGGTGGTACTGATCATCCTTGTCCTAGCAGTTCGTATAATAATAATTGTAGTAGGAGAGAATCCTCTCGTTTCACATGCTTCCAATTCCAAAGCAAAGGTATTAACTTTTTTTGTCTCTAAATAAAGTACAAGCTATTAACTGGAGAGTTTGTACTTTGTACGTAGTACAGTATATTTATTGATCTTGTAAGAAGCCGATTTATCTATCATGCGATGATAAGGGTGATGATGATGATAATGCTCTACATAATCATATAGAATTTCTGGGATCGTACGAGACGTTTTTCACTAGGCGTTTTATCCTCAAAGGGTTTAAGTATTTTGAGTACTTTTGCTAAAAAGTATCCACTATGACAGCAATGTAGTAAGTAGTGGATTTTTTACACACAAGTCTTATTTGTTATTTAAGACTGCAGAGAGTATAGGAAGGAGAAGTTAGTTGAACTGGACTGGACTGGGTATTTGGGTTTTAGTGAGTTGGTAACAAGTAATAATTAGTAGATTGTTAGAAAGTTAAAGAAAAAGCGGAGGTAGAGAAAAAGAGCGAGAAAAAGGAGAAAAGAGAGATTAGCTTTTATACGACCGAATGGTTTTAGCCTCAAAATAAGAATTAAAACCTTAACGTTTTGGTTACAAGTTGGACTTGAACTATGGTCAACGGTACCATACGATATTATGGCATTACACTTTTGCATTGGTATGATATTCTGATGATAATACACATGAGACTTCGTCAAAGAAAATTATTCTGCATTGGTATTGTATTGTATTGTGTATTTAGTAAAGTAAGTAAGTATGGAATTGGCAAAAAGGATGGGTTAGTTGTTGCTGGTGCTTATAATATTAGAGTGTTGTATGTATTTGAGTGACTTGGCGCTTAAGTTTAGTAGCTTAGAGCTTTGGTGGTTGTTACAAGGTCGAAATTCGCGATTTGCAAATAGTAGTCGGTTAGCTCGAGAGAGAGTCGATGTGCAAAACTGAACTCACGGCACTTGCAAAAATAAGTAACTAATGTTAAACTATGATACCTTTTAATATTATCCCCTCGACCCAACGTGATATTCATAATATTCAACATTTTGCCAATATTATACTCTGCTCATGTAGTTTGCGAATATTATTGCGAATATTTTACACTGTGTGTGTATTCGTGGCTTCTTGTCCGTCCGCTGATTCCTGCATATAATATAGTTACACACAGTATATGTAATAACTTTGGACCATGTCTGCTTCTCTCTAATGTAAAAGTTTATATCGTTTGTATTGTACTTAGTATAGGGTTGAGTAGGGTTAAGATATGATATGATACGTGCAAATTTATTTTATATATATATGGTAACCTGCTAGAGAACTTCACTACTTTTACAATCAACTATACAGAAAACTTTTATTTGCAATAATATCTATGTATTTGTAATAACAGCAATGGTTAAACTGAAAACCATCCAGCAAGTAGCAGAGTAGTATATTATGTTCAATGCATTAGGCAAGCAGACCCCTTTCGTTTGTTTCGTACCAATTTTTCTTAGATTTAATTTAGTCTAATACAGACCGGCTACTTGATAAAGTTTTTACAATATATTCTTGACAAAAGGTGTGATATTTTTTTATTCTGGCTGAGAATAACATTTTTAAAAAATTCCATCTGAATCAGTAAAAGAAATTGCTGGAGAAAGGTCCCAAACATTTATTGAAGTTTAAGCTGAACAGAGAGTCACAATAAGTATGGAATGGACATAAGAGACAATTGGGTATAAATAATATTCGGCGTGAGAGAGATTGTTAAAAATCGTGAGACTCGAATTGAAGCTAATCTATCATCCAGAAGTTTTTTAAGATCTGCTACTCAACCACTACCGTATCGACCATAAGGGTGGAGGGAGAACTTTTTTAGTTGGGACTTGGGAGCCTTTTTTCTAAAAAAGTTAATCTTACGAGAACAAGAGAATAGTTTGGCAAGATTGGTTTTGTGTATGTGAGTGAATCCGGAACTCATTATCCTCAATGATTTATTTTTGCTATTCATTGAAGTTATGTTTTTTACCCGAGAATATGATAAAAATCTTGGATACTAAAAAGTGTAGTGCGTATGTATTTTTGGTACAGTAGCACTGGTTTGCTTTACCTATAAAAAATACAGGTGTGGATATTCATTTTTTAACAAATCGTGGGAATCCAGGATCCCCTACCTGAGTGAAGCTCCAAGTGTTAAAAAATCTCTGTGTCCCAAACTCCCTGAACTAAATTTAGTAAGAGCAACAGTAAGATAAAAATGTGAAATAAAAAATAGAAAAAGTTGTAATGAGATGGGGGATCGTAGATGTGTTATTGCTACCCTATATTGTAGGATTGGAAGGGACACCCTTGCATCTTTTTATACGCACAGATTTAATTTTTATATCGTAACTTGTGAGGAAGTTCAAACCCTTGTGTTCTGTGTATATAATATGCATCGTAGATTTTGATCCACTCTTTAATCTTATGAGTTTTTAGTAAAAAAGCAGGTGCTAAAATAAGCATCCTTAAAAAATGAAGGTTGCTTTAAAAAGCTAGATCTTCTTCTAAAAAAGGTTCTCATCAGATTACCCATTTTTATAGATAGATACATTGAATGGTAGGGATTTCTAAAACTTGAATTTGTTTTTTAAGTGCCTTTATTTTCTCCCGAATTACTAAAAATACATCGGAGACCGTGTGAACGTTTCTTCGTCTTTTATTTGATCCGATTCACCGAATAATTTTTATTTTTCTGAGGAGATTCTGGATTCAATCTGGATTGAAACTTGTGTATATAAATCTTTAAGCTAAAAAAGGTTCATTCTTGTATTCATTTATTATTCTAATCATTATTGTCATTAGGGACTTGTCAGGTCACATGTACTTTTTATTTTTATTTCTTAAAAAATGAATGATGTATCGTCACTTCAGTTCCATATTTCGTATACTTGGAGGGAGGAAAGGGAAAGGAAGTTCCGTAGGAAGTGAAGTAGATAGGACTAGAGTATTATTATTATGACGAAATTTTTACTCCTAAGGGTCTGGGTGTACATTGATTATGATGATGATCATAATGGAAGTACTCGTTAAGAAAAACATTTAAGGGAAGAAGAATCACCTCATGAGATGAGATTTTAGTCTGGAATCTAGAAATATATTTTTGTTGTCATTTTCAATGCCTTTTTTACTCGATGTGTTTATCCAAGTCCATTGACGAAGCTCACTTAGAGTTTTATTACGGATCGGAAAGTCTCTGTTGCTTTGAAATTGGGATGAGGAACCATTTAGTACCAATGATTCCGTTAATATTGGTTTTTAGTCCGTGTCTTACCGATGTCTTCTTTAAGAATTATTACTAGTCCAATAACTGTTAGATTGAATGTCGAAGAAGTTAGGAAAGTTTAGTATTCGGATTTTTGGTCATTGTAGATGAGGTCAGACCTGAAGTCAGATCACGTGGGATCGCCAGAAAATTATTTGTCAGCAAGAACGGTTGGATTTGTAAAGAAAAATAAAATCTTGTTTGAAAATAAGATTTCATTTGTCATGGACAGTTAATATTGTGAAAAAATCTAAATCCAAGTCAGTCAGTCTGATTTTGTTACATTCGTGGATGGTTGTCTAGTGTGTGTGGTGGGTGACCCTAATGTTCATTTTCTGTGCCGTGACATTTCTTAGGAATTTTGGATTTTAAATCTTTAAATTGTGTATTTTTTATTTGGAAGAAAGGATAAAATCCTGGTGGACTTTTTATCTTTGTGGTTTTAAATTTATATTTTCATTTCTTCTTTATCATCGTATTAAATTTCTTTTTGATTTGGAAGATTGAAATTCGAAATGTGCGTGTGGTTTAACAGAGGAGAAGGAGGCATTTTCTGTGTGTGTCAATGTGTATATGGACTCCGATCTAAGAAGTCTTTTAGAGTCAAATGACCCATGAAGCATTTCTTTTGATAAAGGTTTTAAAATGAGGTGAATATTTGTATGTCTGTGACTGACTGAACACAATCTTAAGTGCTGAAACGAGGAAGACAAGCTAATATTGAATATCTTAAGAACTTTCAGTAAAAAGTGAAACCCTTCATCAGTCTTAAGGTCTCGTCCTTGATGGAGAGTAGAATCTACCTTGTGTGTTATGTCACCCTTAACTTAACCCATATGAGTTTCGTTATTCGTGCTACTTATGTGATATGATACCTTCCGCATTAAAAGTTTCAATTGAAATCTTAAGGTATTCTTCGAACAAAATCATAATTCAATGGTATATATTTTTAGGATCTTGAAAGTAAAATTGTTTGGTGCAACGAGACGTAAACCCTTGTGGGTTTCAATCTTTCAATGCAATACAAATGAGAACCATTACATTGCTTCTTCTTTCTTAAAAGATATTCCTATCAGATGATAGGCTTAAAATGGAATCCAAGCTTCAATCCAAAATTTGATAATGGCCTGTCTCAATACTTCTTGGATTATTGTATTTTTTTACTCTTTATATTCGAAACAGAGAGTTGAATTCCATCTGCTTCTTCTCAAGTTTCTCTTCTTATTGTCCTCCAACCTTTTAATTTCTTCTTGATTTAATTTTTTCCCTTTCTTAAAAAAGAGATTATTCCTCTTTCCTGAAATTAGAAAAGCATGCTTTAATAGGATGTAGTTTGTTTAAAATCTACAATTTATCTCGACCATAAGCTCGGCCAGAAGTAAATTTACTTTTTTAAGTCTCGGATTTCTTTGGTCTTTTACGATATCTATCTATCTATAGTTTGAATTTGAACACACAAAAGTGAAATAATAATCGTATCGAAGGGTTCGTTTTTTAAACGCTTTTTATAATACTTTTACTCTTTTTTTCAATTGAATGCTTAAATTTTTATACTTGAAGCATCTGCAGCCTTTCGTTCTGATCTGACCGTTTGGGCCACTCGTGTCATGTTATTTAGCTGGTTTGGTGCAGAGCTATTCCTGTCCAAAAATCTAAATCCTTTGATGCTGGTTTTTGGACGGTCTGATTTTTTACACAAAATAAAAAGAAAGGAGAGAACCCTTTTGTCGGATCTTTATATAATAAGAGGTGCATCACACATGTAGAGGTAGGCAACCTTTTATGCTTGAGTGTGTAAATCGAAAATAGGAAATCGGTAGGAATTTTTCCTCCGCCGGTCGTATGTTACACATCGGATTGCATGTTGATAGTTTTTTTCTTCTTCATTTTCTCTGTATATATACGTTAGATGTAATAATGTAATAGAGTGAGATAGACTACACACCTTTCAGTCTTGGTTAGACCTGGACTGGACCGATTGGTTATTTTCTAATCGATCGGGAACCCCTAATAGACCTCGGAGTTGCATTTTGTATTTCATTGCATAAGCAGAAGGAAGAAAGAACGCGTAAAAATAGGAAAAAAACATGCAGTATGGGTAGATAGATGTAATTGTAAAAAAAGTTGAAGGGGTTACACAATGTCATTTTTTACAAGGGTTAGGTCTTGGCACGTACCCCTTTCATTCAAGGGACAGAGTTACAGTGGAAATTAGAAATACCAATAATTCAGTGTGTACTTTATATCGGAATATTTGAGTCCCTTGATTTTTTGCCAAAACCCTTTGATTATGAACCGCACGTGTGCACGAGACCCATGTCGTTTTCTTCCTTATTGACGCGTAGGGTTGACATTATATTTATTGAACGGTTATTCTTCTCTCGATAGATTTGTACCCTTTACTTCAATTCAGCACCGTGTTTTTACACTGAATAGATGAATGTTTTCAATTTTCTGTAGGGAATCAGACTGATTTCATATTTATACTGAATATTCTAAATTTAAATGTTGGGTTTGGATGGCTAAGTATATGGTCGGTAGGGAAATATATTTATTTTGAAATGTCAGTCAATATCTGATTGAATTTGGTTATTCATATTCAGGAAATGTTCATATTGATATTGTAACGTTCTTTGTATTAAAATTCTTAAAATCTGTCAGTTAAATGAGATGCAAGCTGAAAATGTATCAAATCTGAAAAATAAACGGACAAAAAACAAAGTTTTAAAGGTCAAGAGTTCAACATTGGCGATGGCAGAACGTATTTTATTTTGACAAACACTTCCAATTGGTGAAAAATACTGAAACATGTTTGAGAAATTAGTTCCATAATCTTCTAAGGAGTGTTTTATTTGGATTTTGAAGGGATAATTTTTGCCAGGAGTCTAGTTTTTTTTAGTGCAATGATTGACTTAAAAGTGCATTTAAAAGACATTTTGATGCTACTGTTTATAAAATTGTAAAATAGAAAAATAAGGGTTGCAGGGGTCTGTCTAATCTCAGATTAGAATCTGAAAGATGAAGACTTGTACCCATAAGATGAATGAAAGGGTTTGAAGGTGTTTCTCACCCGTGTTTTTGTTCTTAAGTGTTATGTGATATAATAGATTATAAAGTGATCATGTTACTATTTAACCCTTTTTTGTGCTGCAGGTACTTGAATGTCTGGGTTTCTTTGGCGGATGGATGGATGAAAGGGTCCTTTTGAGAAACTGTTGGTGGCTCGTGCTTCTTGTAATTGCTGTATTATTGCTCTCTCCTTTATTGTGAGTCTGGTCATCGGTAATTATCATAATACATCTTGGGTTCTGCTTCTCAAAACAAATTGGATACTGGGCATTTTATACCACAACTTACTACCACCACCACTACTTACTACATTCCTCCCACCCATTTCTCCGACTTACCACCGCCACTACCAAAACCA
>JAQFZZ010001312.1:0-11668 GCA_034696405.1 Isotoma caerulea
ACCCCATTTGCCTATGTTTTAAAAAATCAGTGGGTGTGCCCTTTAAGGTACTACCCTGGGGGTGGTCAAATTGACTCAATTTTCTACTGATAACTTTAAAAGACCCTATAAAGCCTACTTACGAAGTTTGAAGTCAATAGCTTATAAAGTTAAACCGTTCCGAAGTTATCAATGTAATGGACTAATGGACTAACAGACAGACGGACGGACTGACACCATTGCCGTTCAAATAAAGTATCTGACGATAACCAAATCTTGAGTAGTCTTGACATATCAATCTCACCTCATCGGCATTTCATAACTTTCCTTTTCAGACTGGCTAATAATGTGGCACTGATTTTGAGAAAAGTTATTTTTTGAGATGATGAGACATTAATTTTTTAATATTCTACAAAGGGCATATTCGCATTATTTTCCGCAGGATTTTAAAACGTATTTGGGTACTGATTCTACCTTTGAACTATTTTTAGAATTCTGCAATTTTGTATGCTGAATGCTGGTCTCAAGGCTATCATGTTTTTATAATGGATGAAAGTATGAAGATGAAACTGTAATCTTTACAAATGAAAACAAAAATAAGATTAAAAAACTAAATACACTTTATTATATATTAATATAGTTCATAGTCCCAAGGTATAAAATAAAGTATTTAAATAAAGTACTCGCTATTTTTAAAATGATAAATTTTAAACGTTTTTCATAAAAACAGGGCTATTTGGGTTTTCAAAAAAAATTTAAAAAATTAGCCAATCCTAAAATTGCAACAATTATTAGAATGCGACAAATGCGAGCAAATTCAAAAATAAAAAAATTCTAGCATTTAGTAAATGCAAGATTTAAAAAATTAGCAATATTGAAAAGTGATAATAGATGCGATGCATCAAGTTTTCGTGTAAAGTTTGTAAATAATACGTACCGTTCAATTTCCAAAAATTTCAGAGCGAATTGACCCCCATCGATATTATTATGGACTTTGTAAACCGTTCCAAAAGCTCCACTCCCAAGAGCTTTTTCTTCTATCGTGTAACATTTCTTGAATAATTTGAAATGCATTGAATTCTCATCCTCTCCACTTTTCTTTTTACAAAGGAATCTTCTTATAATCGCAGACATTTTTATGTGTAAACCCTTTTCGGTAAAAACGTAGGTTAAATCACTGATGAATAAATTACTTTCTTCCAGCTTCCAATGCTCTGATGGAAATTGGAAGAGTTGGATGTGCATGCATACAAAGCCGTGAAAAAATGTGAGTTTATACGCACAAACCTAACCAAACCTAACACAATCCTAATATTCCTAATACATGTGTGAAGATGTTAAATTACGTAATATATGTAAGGGAATTTACTGGAGCCAAAACGAATACTTGACAGTTTGACACAGTTGGAACGTAGAAAAGTGAACCTCGAAGACTCTACTAAAAGACGGAACTTTCAGGCTTGGAATTGGAATGGCATCCTTCCTTATATTCCTCATCGTAATCCTAAATACGAGTATGTAAATACTAACCTCACTTGGTACTATTTTAATAGAGAAAAGAGAGATCCATCAGTGCTATTTCAATAAGCAAACAGTATAGACTTTTAATATAGCAAAAAACTCGGTTCGCTAATAAATGATAGTGGTATGGTAAAGGGAACCCAAACCACTTTGTAGTCTTAATGATAAGAATGATTATAAAAAGAACTTTTCTGGATATATAAAGACTGTTTTGTTTCTTCTATAAAAACGGGGTTGGTTGATTATATCACAATATTTTGCAATGTGTACTAAATAATATAATAGACGAGGGGTCATCTCATTTTGCTTTCTACTACACACCCACTGACTGTATACATAGGAGCAAAAGTATAAGCTTCGAACATATGATAAGTCATTTATACCCCTAATTACTTTCCATATAAATTTATACCTAATATTATTATTATTATTGTCTCAATTTCCAGACTTAAATGAAGTTCAGTAAACTCGTTATACTGGAGCGATAATAAATAGCAAAAACACAAGGTCGCAATTTAGTATCTTTCTACTTTCTGCCTCTATACCGAAAATGTTTATTTGTTAACTATTAAGATAAGTGCTACTAAAATGTGGATACAAATATCAGTTGGTGTTCATATCATATCATACACAATTTTTATAAAAAAATACATATTTGCACACTTTGTATTTGAGTTTTTATGGTGTATATTATTATACCCACTTGTTAACTCCACTTTTTTGGTGCAATAATAGTTATATGATAATATTTATCCATCCATAACCAGATAACCATAACCAGTAAAACCTTAAAAACTGAATGAGCTATAAATTTAAATATAAAATAGTTTCTACCGAAGCGCTTATAAAAGTTAATTTGTAACCTGCTTACTATATAGATAAACTTTTATCTATTTAAGTGCCCATCTTATCTAATTCACATTAGTTCGATTTGGCTACACGATTTCTTCTCAAACGATATAAAAAATTAGTGTGAAGATTAAAATGCCGTTTCAAGTGTTAGGAGAAGGGAGTTTCGGCGTTGTTATAAAATCCAAGGATAGAATTCATGCAAAGATTGCAATAAAAGTCATCCCCTTTTGGTAATTCAAAATTTTATGTTTTTACAAATTTCTTTAATTACAGTTTCAATTTCTCGACCAGAAATCCATATTTCATCCATAGTATAACATAACCATGCGTATGGATTTTCTGTACGGTGCGGCATAAAACTCCATATGTCGTGAAATTATTTTTCAGGAAATCTGATGAAAAATGCTCTGAGGTTGAAATAGGCCAACGAATTTCTTTAGGCCATAAAAATCTGCTGACATACCTTGACTATAAAAGATGTGACAATGAAAGCGAAATTTCAACCTATCGAAAGCTCATTAAAAAAAGACTATTCAAAGAATGTTCCCTTAAAGGGTCTCCAATAGGGTTTTTCCTTGTACAAACGGAATATTGTAATGGTGGGTCCCTTCAAGACTGGATTACTTCCGTGGAGAATCCCCAAAGGAATAAGGAAATGGCAGAGTACTTATTTTCCCAAGTTGTGCAAGGTGTGGTCTACCTCAGTGGAAAGTCTATTGTTCATGGTGATCTGAAACCCCACAACATTTTACTACAGTATTTCAACGGAGATGTTATCATTAAGATATGCGATTTTGGAAATGCTTTGGACACATCTAGAAAGGGTGAGAATAAGCTTCATTGTGGTACGGATCTCTATCAGGAAAAGGTAAAGGATCTGAGAGTGCAAATTTATTTTTAGAAATCCCGAAAAATTATTATATTTGTAACTAAAGCTTAAACAATATTATAGATTTTAAAACGTGGCTTGAAAAAAGTTTAGAACTAATATAAAATTTAAAATTGTATTATATTATAAACAGAATTTCAATATGAAGTCGAGAGCTAGCCCAAGCTATGATGTTTACTCTCTCGGTTCAATTTATGTAATCGTATTCATCTCGGCCTACGGCAATTTTGACCAATGTTTAATAAGCACGAAGGAAATGAGGAAAAATTCTCTTCAGAACTTACTTTGTTCAGTACAGAATTCGGGTGAATTTCAATGGATTATGGAAACTCATCCTGAACGAGTAGGTCCAAATTAAAATTTACTTAATTAAATTTAATATGAAATTTTTTTATTTTATAATTTTATTTAAATTATTAGGCTCGTTTGATTAACAAAATGCTAAGTGAGAAAGGAGAAGAGAGACCCTCAGCCTATGAAGTGAATTCTTTGTTTTCAAACATTTTGAAAAATACACCCCAGCGATTCTCAAAATGCTGTCCGATTCCAGGGAAAAATCCTTTATTTCTCGGCAGAGTTGAACAATTAGAAGTGCTACACTCTTTAAAGAATAAAACAAATGAAGGTTCAAAGTTCATCCTTCTTCACGGAATGTCTGGAACCGGAAAGAAATCAATTGTTGCAGAATTTCTCAATTCAAAAGGCGAATCTTACGAATTTCAAAAGTCCATTTGGTTTCGTGCAGACAGTCGAACAGCGCTTGAGAACAAATATTTCGAATTTAAAAAAGAAATTAAATCAAAACTGAAACTTGACGCTTTGACAAAAGTGAAAAATTATCTTGAAAACTCTCCAGGCTTGATAATAGTTTATGAAAATGTTTGCAATTTCAAAGACCTGGAAGATCTACTTCCTTCCTTGGCATTTAACAAACTCATGGTAATTTGCACATCTCGAACGAACTCTCAAGACTGGCCAGACTACTTTCAAAAAATCCAAGTTGGTCCCTTGGCCCTTGAAGACTGTACAAAATTAATCCTCGACTCACTCCGCCTTCTCACTTCCGACCCGAATGACCAACCTTCTAAAACCGATGCGGAAGATCTTAGTCGCCAAATGGGCTGTCTCCCTACGGCAATATGTCAAAGCTTAGCATTTATCAAGAGCGAATACAACACTAAAATCCGAACCATTCCAAAATTTCTGGAATTTCATCAAGAAAATCTACAGAAATTTAAAAAGGTTCAGAAACTCGAAGAAATTCATAAGGCGGAATATATTCCAATTTGCACGACTCTCTTATCAACGCTTTATCAAATTAAATCTGTTAGTAAAGCAGCATTCGAGTGGATTAAGATATGCGCTTATCTTGACCATGAAAACATTCCGGAGTTCATTTTCGACGAATTTTATCAGCAACAGGGGGAAGACTGTTCTAAGGCTGAATTACTGAGAATACTTGACTCATTTTCTATTGTGACCCACACTGGTATTGGAAACAGTATAGAATTCTTCGCAATCTCCCACTTTGTTCAAGAAATTCTGCGGATTCAATTTAATTCTTGTTTTGAAAACACGATGGAGATGATCTTCAACATTTTGAGAAAAGTCAGCCCTTTCAAACGAAATACTAAAAAGAGGCCTTTTGGAAGTGTTATAAAAATGCAACAAATAACCCCACATTATGAATGTGTTGTCAATCACATTCAAAAGTATGTGGAACGCAAGGGTCAAAGGGGAAACTCTTTAAAAAGTCTCACATGCTGTGGAGTTCCAAACAAAGTAAATTCTTTATTGGTACTATTAAATACTGAATTTAGCTTGATAAACAAATTGAGATTTTACTACAAATCCCTCTCGTTCCGTGAAAAAGAGAAAAATCTCCTGGAACGACTTCTCCAGCTTAAGGAAACATTGTATGGAGAAGATAGTTTGATAAGGGGCACAACTTTAATGGCAAATGGAAAACATGACCTTAGCACAGCCCTTAAGTTGAAAACAAACAGGGCAGAATTCGAAAAGCATTTGGAAAGCTCGATCTCATTGTTGGAAGACGCTGCTATTGTTTTGAAACAATGTTACGATAATAATTATAAAAGGACGGATATTTCCCAGTGTTATTTGTACCTTGGCGAATGTTTTATGTCTAAAGTCGCTGATAGCAAATGCGCTGAAAGACAACAATGCGACTTTAGCCTAGAAGCACGGATAAATTGCCTTAAATGTGGAAACCTTTCTAAATCCATTGAATATTTCCAGAAATCCTTAACAATTCTGGTTGAGCTTGTGCAAAAAGAGATGAAAGTTTTTCAGCGCATTGGCTACACGCTGCGAAAGATCGCAATGGCAAATAAACGTCTTGGAAATGATAAGCTTACGGAGAATTATCTACTTTTAGGATTTGAATTCTTTTTGTTGAATTGTCCAGAAGGTCAAGATAAGTGTACAGAAGTCTTACCACAGTTACTCAAAAGGCTAAGAAAAATTGAAGCGGAGGAAGTGACAGATGAAAAGTACAAAAACACTTTAGAAAAATGGACATTACATCCCAAAGACACATCGAGTATTTTGAAAGATTTCGCTGATCATTACAAAACAATAAATAGGGAAAGATCCAACTTAGCTAAGATGCTAAGGCTAAAGTGCAAAATGGCAGATAAGGCATTAGGTCGACATTACGAAGATGAGATGGTACTGCCTCTCCGTTTAAAAACGGGTGCTGAAACCGAATTAATTAAAAGCTTTTTAAATAAGATGGAAAAGGATAAGGAAGTGTCAAAGGTTGAATTAGCAAATAAGAAAAAACTTCTGGCTCAAAGGCTGAAAAGGGATGGGGAATATTTGCAAGCGATTGGAAATTATGAACAAGCGTTGGAAATTCTTTTGAAAAATTTTAATCCCAAAGACGATTTGAATATTGCCTTTATCTACGAGAATATGGGAGAGTGTTACTCCATCCTTGGGGATAAGGGAAGTGCGTGTCAAATGTATAAAAAGTGTTATGACATTGAAAAATCGAATGGGAGTTTCGCCAGGGATAAAAATAAAGGGTTTGCTGAGTTAATTCAGAAATATGTGAAAGTTGTGCCGGATAATGAATTAAAAAAGAAAATAGAGTTGTTAAAAGAATGCTTGCCATTAATTTTAGTGAAGTGTTTTGGCGAGAATCGAAACGTAGTTGGGATGGTCAATGAGAAATTAGGGGGACTGCTTTTGGAAAATGGGAACTCTGTTGATGCTAAGGGATATTTGATAGAAGCCCGAAGAATTTTTGAAAGAAATTTACCCAAAGGAAATCAAAATCGGATTAGCTGTTTGAAAAAATTCCTTAAAACATTTGAAATGGCAAAGCAAGAGCATTTGTACCCTAATGAGGTAAATAGCTTAAAAGAACAGATTAAAGAGGAACAAAACAATCCTGAAATATACACTAAAAAACCAGCGAGTAAAAAGGTTACAAGGAACAAAAGGTTGAAGGAGATTCGTAAATTAAATCAACGATGTTTTCCTAATAATCAGAATCACTAGGATAAACACTTAGATTTTTGTAAACTTTTTGATAGATGCTGTTTTTGAACTGAACATAATTTAAGTATTTAACTAAATAATTTCAGATTAACGATGATTATAGTTCCTAAATTAGTGCTTTACATAAATATTTTTTAAACTTGTGACAAGACAAGTATGTGAAAATTATAGAAGTTAATTGATTGGCAGAATTATTATATTATAGGTTCTGAAATTTTTATAGTATAACAAAATTTTTAATTTAAAAACAATAAAGACGAAAGGTTTTGAAACTTATAAATTGATCAATCAAGATTTCATTATTCAAAATTGTAACTTTTTCTGAAGTTTTAACTTTGGTAATAGACATGACAAAAGTCAAAATTATTCAACTGCTCTGATGCTATAATACCATAAATTCCTTTAACAATAATTTTAATGATACTGCATTTTATTAGCATTATTTCATACAATACAAAAATAATATTTTGTTAATTTGTTAGAAATAGTTATCTGAGCTTTATAGACTTAATATTTTAATGCGAGAGTTGAAATTGTTTTTTGGGACCGGATGGCCCTGCGGAACTCCCAGGTTCTGAGGGGGAGGAAGTGGCATAAGACTGAACGAACGACTCCCTTTGAATAAGTTTTAATCGAGTTTCTTGCATAGTCTCTAGCTCTGGGGCGTAGCAAATATGTACAACACTTCCATAAAAAGAAAGATTATCAAGTCTCTTTTTGGCATCTCTGTAAATATAATGAAAAAATTATGAAATTACTTTCTTTATTGTTCAAAATTGAAGATAAGCATTTCAGTAACTGATGAAGTAAGAAAAGAATTTGGACGAAATACTTGGATATGATTTTAAAATAAAATGTTACTTTGATTGTTTGAGATTATTCAATTTAAGATGGAAAGTGTGGGTGAACTCTTCCATGACAGGGTAGTCGCTGATTTGTTCAATAATCTCAACTTGTGCTCCTGTTTTTCGAAAAAGCGTCTCCAGCTCTTTAGATAATCCAATGGCTGGGACATTTTGTATTATTAGATGAACCGATTCTTCATTTATTGTGTATACCTGCAGCGTAATAGTAATACAATATGCTGAACACGAACGACCCGAAATAAACATCGCAATTTCATCTTATCGATTATGAATTAATAGAAATATATCTAGGTATTGTTTAGCCTTACTTTGACAGCTTTGAACTCCCGACCCTGACGGTAAGGAGCGCGTGTCATGCATAACTCTTGTTGGACATGATGTTCTTTGGGTTCTACCCTTGTCTCCATTAAGTCAGATTTTAAAACTACAAAATTCAAAAAGGAGCCTTTAAATCAATTAGCGTTCAAAAATTGATCTCCACCAACCTGTGGACTTTAGAATTTATTTTAAAAATAAAAGTATTTTTTAGTATAAAATTGGATTGTGACTGAAATATGTGTTCTCGTGTATGGTGCATGTGGAAATCTTTTAATTTATGCTCGATTTTTGACACATTTTAAATTTTAAAATATTATTTCAAGTTAATGCTAGATTTATTAAAATTTCTTTTTAATCACATTTCTACTACTTACTTACTACATGTCTAAAAATAATGGAAAAGGAATGACATTCAGACTTTCAGACTTCCGAGAGTTTGTTTTGATCGGATGGTAAAAAACTAAGAGCACATGTGTTGCATCGATGACAAGTTTCCTTCATCACTTCAGTTCAATTCAATTGGTTAAAAAATTGTACAGTAGAACATAACTTTTACTCTTTCATTCAGTAATTAACTTAAAAAATTATATTAACATTTTGTGGTTTCAAATTTACCTATATAAAATCCAAGAAATACCTGAGTATTTTACAATCAAAAGTTGAATTTGGGCTTTTGGTTTTGGATCTCTGGAAACTTGAGTAAGCTGATAGGGAAACCTGAAACTTTCCAGAAATATACATTTTAAACTTATCAAATGGAAATGACTTTTTTAAAATTTTAATTTATTATGAGAAAAGCGACAAAAGATGTATTTGGTGGGACTGACTGGAGGGATATCCACTGGGAAGAGTACAGTGTCCAATATGTTTCGTCAACTGGATGTACCGATCATCGATGCGGATCTCATCGCACGTGCAGGTGTTAATCAAAATTTTAAAAATGTCGGAAATTACCATATTTATAGTCATTTAATTTCTTAACAATATTTTTTGTAACCTTCGTTTCAAGTCGTTGAGCCAGGAAGACGGGCCTGGCATAAAATCCGTAAGGAATTCGGTCCAGAAGTTTTTGAATCGGATGGTCAATTAAATCGAAAGAAGCTGGGAGCCGTGATCTTTTCGGATGAAGAAAAAAGAAAGAAATTAAATGCTATCACTCATCCTGAAATTGCAAAGGAAATCGCATGGGACATTTTAAAATATTTTTTTAAGGGTAATTTAATTTAATTCATTCAGCTTAGAAGGTGTCAAATATAGAGATCAAAATCTTAAATGTTAATTTCAGGACACCAGTTTGTAATTATTGACTCTCCTCTCTTGTACGAAGCAAATACTTGGCTCAGATTTGTCAGCAAAGTCATCGTTGTTTCTTGGTTTGCCAATACTTTATTTCATTTATTTGATAGCATCAATGAGAAGGATCCTTTGATTTTTGAAATAGAAAGTTTTCGCAAAATTAAACTCAATTTTTAATTTATTTTTCAGTGAAGAAGAGCTACAACTGGAAAGACTGCTAAATCGAGATGATTTGACTGAACCAGAGGCAAAATCCCGAATATCTGCCCAAATGTCTTTGACTGAAAAACGAAAAAGGGCTGATTTTGTAATAGAAAATTCAAACGGCTTGGAAATGACAAGAGAACAAGTGAAGAGCGTTTACAAAGAATTACGGGAATGTCGACAGCATTGGAAAATACGAATTCCACTTATCATTCTTCTCACCTTTTCTACTGCCTCACTTATTTTTTACTCTTTATGAAAAATTTTGTTTTTTTCGGGAATTTATTTTTAAAATTGTGTATTAATATTTAATAAAGCTAATAACTAATTTGTGTGGTGTAATGTAGTTCTTCGTTAGTAAATGAGAATTTCTCGAGTTATGAAGAAATCACGGGATGATAATGATCAAGCCAAAGCAAAGCTCCGCTGGTTCCCCACAATTTATAATCTTTCTCCGGATTTGCTAGAAGAATTGCGATAAGAAGATGCAATCAATCCTCTTCTTAAAATGCTGCTGTATTTCCACCAATTGCAAATCAAGTTAATATCAAAAGTATTTGTTTACGATACTCATCGATTAAGTATTTTTTATTTGCACTAAAACGATCTAAATATACAAAGGGAACTTTAAAGAGCAAGGATAAATGCTAGATACATAATTCAAATTCTATCTAAAGATTTGTACAAATTCCACACGAAAGGAAGAAGGCGATTTACAATGATTGTAACACCTAAACATACATACGCTTCGACACTATAAGAATGCTGTGAAAATAGAATTATGTGATGGAAATAAAACATAACAGAATAATATATTTTAACAACTATCAACTATAGTGATTATTTTTTGTTTTGTGTCTCGGGCTTTTATGAGAAATATGATAAATTCTAATCGTACTCCTCAACACCGGGCCTGTCACGAGTCTTAATTAAATATATTAATGATAATAAAATTATAATAACAAACATTGGATGAGAATATAAAAACCGGACTCTCGACACATTCAGAATTGACGACGCAACGCTGCATAATATTATGAGAAGTAAAGGGATGAACGTGAGGAATAGCTTTAATTAGGAGGAAGGAAAGAAATCTGCGTCTGAGACTGGGCTTGTGGTTGAAGTGTCTGGCTGATAGACACTGGAGGGTTAATGCTCACTGTTGGAAGCGTCGAAATTGAAATTGTCGGTAGAGGTTGTGTCGCACTTAGTGACGAGCTTGTAATTCCAATTATGCTTGTGGGCTGTGCCACCGGTCCTGCACCTGAAACCGAGACAGCGGACACTGCTAAAGGTTGCACTTGAGCCACACTGGTTGGGACGAGTGTTGCACTCAAACTATTATTCAATCTCAGTTGGGCATTCTGGGCTAGGAGAAACTCATTGGAACTTTTGAGTTCTTCTATACGACGCTTCAACATAAAGTTTTCTTCCTCAAGGGATTTCATATTCGAATGTGGAGAACTATTTTGGTGAAAGTAGGGAGAGTCTGATTGATAATTGTTATTTCTTGATGGGACAAGATGGGTTGAGGTGGAACTTAGATAGCCTGTCACATTCGTGTAGTGCGGGTGTCCTTGTGACATTCCTAGACGTGTCGGAGGTCCAGGTGGTAAGCTTGAGTAACCAAGACCTTCATCTACTTCGTATCCATAACCATAGTCATCCAATTGGAATCGTTTTATATCTGGGGCGTCTTCATAGCCTGCTAGCTTTCGTCGCCCTTGGGCTAAAGGAGGTGGGATGCCTCTGCCACGAATCGGTCGGCCGTATACAGGCACTCCGCCTGTGGGTCCTCTGGATACGTGTCGAAATTTGCAGCCTGGAACATATAACAATAATTAATGCAAAAAAGAAATTAAAATAAAATAATAACTTAAAGTGTTTGGTTACCTCCAGGCGGTCGATCGCACACTCCTTTGAGGAAGTCCTTACAAAGCGGTATTGCATCTTGGGCGTCTCCATTGAGTGATCCATTTATTGCAGGACTCTTAATCTTTGGCCCTTTTAAACCCTTGGTAGCATTGCTTCTTTCATTAGCAGGATCGTCAACTCCTTGAGGTAATTCTCCAGTCGTTTTATAATGCTCTTCTTCTTCGGGTGTACAATGGATGAATTTGCAGTTCGACCTATTTGATAAGTAGGTAATTACAATTAATTAATAATAAAAAATGTTGATAGTTGACCAATTAGAGTTTTCAATTAGAAATACAAA
>JAQFZZ010001313.1:0-11664 GCA_034696405.1 Isotoma caerulea
AATTAGTTCACCGCACCGTTAGAATTAAACACAGATTAATAAGGCGCGCGGTCCTTATTAATCTGTGTTTAATTCTAACGGTGCGGTGAACTAATTTTAGTAATCCTGTAAAATACGAAGCAGGATTAAGGAAGCCTTAATTTTTCAATTCTAATGTCTCATTTATTTCAAATATTTCTGGAGTAAGATTTCTAATTTGGAAATTTAAGCTCTTTCTCTGTGTTTTACCTATCCGCCATTCTGTGCTGAAGATTAGTGTATTATTTATGATGTTTGTCCTTTTGTTAGATCTTTTTCTTGATTTTTTAAATTAAAACTGATGGCAAAGTATTTGATGTACCTTTACGTTGGCATTTTTCGATGAAAAAAGTTAATTGTTAAAGTAAAAATATGTAAACCCGATTATAATTACGAAATACGTTCAACAATGTATTACTAAATATAATAAACTAAATACACAAATTAAAATTCATATAAATTTAATGATATCTTAAAAACCATATTAAGGATTAATTACAATCTTTGCACACAGAAAGAAGAAATTATAACTTTTATTAAATACGGATATCTTGTCTTATAAAATTCTAATGCAGATATACACGTAGTGACTCTTTCTCACTGATTAGTAAAAAAAATAGATTCACACAAGTACACCAATATCCGTGAAGTTGCATATATGCTCTAATTTCTGAAATGAATATTAAAATTAATGTTGAATATTAAAATAAATACTAAAAACTTTCTGTTGCAAATTTAAAATCATTTAGTAAGGCTTGCATCATTTTAATAGAATGGAATGCACTATAAATCGTTGACGTTGATTTCGACAGTGCATTTACTTCCAATTCCAATATAGTATTCATTGCATGAGTTTTACAACACAATCCGCTCAGGTATGGAATTAGATAAGAAGTATATGGATTAGCAACATACATAGTCTTAATGAAGAGTTTGAAACCCTCATTAGAAAATACTTAAGATGGCTAAATCTGTTGTTTGTTTCCGATGGATGGTTAGATGATTACCAAAATGCTGTACTTTATAAATTCCAAATACTTGGGTTGACCGTAGACAACCTGCATAATGTATTTCATTTCCAACTGAATGGATTTATGAAGCAATCACACTTCAAAATACTTTATGAAAAGTTCATCGAGATCGAATCCTAAACTTCAAAATATTTGCTTTAAAAAAATTGACAAAAGATCGAGATGTTAACAAGACATAATTTTATTTTTTATTCTAATTTTAGGCTAAATGTCGATAGAAAATCCATTATATCTACCAAAAACATCCAGTTTGAAGCTAAAGTTGAATTTCACCTTGTCGTTAATTTAAAGACATAAAAGAAGAAACATATGTCACACTTCTCTTGTCTAAATATTGAAATGTTCTAACGGTTTTGGTGTAGGTATAGATAAAAATATCGTCAAAGATAAAGACTGAGATCATGTTAAAAAGTTGCATGGTAGAAATACTGCATGTTATATATTGCAGGGTTTTTTGTAAACTTAAGTAATTTTATTTAACGACTATACAGTGAGATTAATGATCATATTTACCTTATCTATATGCGTTCCTTTCTGAATGATTGCATTAAAATAAATACTATCTAGACTCATTGTCGTAGGTAACTGTAATTGCATATTATTAACCTCAATATTTGTTTTTGAAATTTCTGCAAAACCTAATTTTATATCAAGAAATAGTTGTATATGTTTTAAATCATGGAATTATTTCTAAAAATAAATAGTTGAAAAGCAAACAAATCGTAAAATAAGATATTTTCAAAATGTCCGATTCCCATTTACTTGGTAAGTTAATGTTTTTGCTTTATAACTTATTCAGAATTTACAATTGTAGATTTTTTATAGAACAATTGACTGCCGTCCCTTTTGTAGTATTTTGAGAGAATTTCTTTACCCATATGTCTTATTCGTAGCCCTTCAAGACAAAAAATTTAGCTGTCATCGTATTTGCCGTAGAAGTGCTCTGCTCATTTCCTTTTCAGAAGACAAAAAGATTCATTATTCTATAGTGTGCAATTTATGGAATCAGCATAATAATAACTGTTCACCGCATAGCATAGACATATATCTATCGTAATACAAACCGCTAACCTTTTACAATCAAATTTGTCACCAAATGTGAGTGGGATGTTTATGGGATGACGTACAAAATAATCCTTTTTTGTAGACTAAAGATTTAATAAAAATGCAACCTGCGAAAATGAGATCAAATTGCGTCGTTTGAATAAAAGGACTTTAAATAGCTTTATAATGTGAATTTATATTGCCAAAATAATTTTAATGACTTGGATTATCTATTTCAACTAATTACAAATGAGCTTTCACATTGATTACAAAACGTAAATCTTAGAAATTCTCAATTCAGTTCTTCAACAATTTTTAAATCAAAATTCATATAAATAAAGTTACTGAGTACTTTTAATAAGCCGAATAAAAATTATGTAATGTAAAAGTTAGAATCACTAATGCTTAAGATATTTCAAACATATTTTTATGAGCGTAATAGCTTAATTTTAATGGGCAGCCTAATTTAATAAATTGTTTCCGTATGTTCAGTACCCTAGTTGATATGTAAATTATGAACTAATGAATGATTTTTTGATAAATTCAACATTTAATTTCTAGCTTTGGAGTCGAAAAACTTTTCGGTAAAAAAGCAAGTGTTTGAGCTCCTCTCCGCATTATGCGTATACAGTTCCGAGGGCTACAATCGAACGGTGGAAGCCTTGGAGTATTTTAAGGTAAGAACAGATAAGTAATAATAAGTTCATGCATTTGCTAAAGTACTTTGAGGCCTACACATAAATTAAATGTAGTCAAGAATATAAATTTAATATTCTCTTGTAACGCCTGTTTTAGAATCACAAAAAGGAACGTTATCGTTTTAAGTTCATTGTACATGAACTTCAAAACGGACCGTCTCTCGATTATCAAACTGCAGTGATAGCTTTTATTAATTGCTTAATATTAGCTACTTCAGATTTGCAGGAACGAATTCGAATTCGATCTGAATTCTTAGGACTAAAACTTGCTCAAATTTTAAATGACTTGAGGTATGCATAAAAATATTTAAAATTCTATATGGATTAAAGAATTAAAAAAAGAGAATTAACTAAAGGTATACTTACAGATTTAAAAAGAAAGATTGTTCAGATCTTCTTGTACAACTGGATGTCTTCGATGAACAGAGGGAGAGTGATGAGTCTCAGTTGTCACCTACTCTAAGCAATATAGATTTATCCAGTCCGCTAGAAGTTTTTGATGCGATCCTTCGACAAATTGCAGACACTCCTCAAGAGATACCTTTCCTGTCCATTTTGCAGCATCTTCTCAGAATAGATCCGAAAGAACCAGTGTCTGACTTAATATGGGATGCTGCGGAAAGACTGGTTCATCGTGCGACTCTTCTTGAGTCTAAAACTGATGCACTTCGTCTTCTAAAGGCACCAAGTCAGTCTAAATCTTTGCAGAAAATAAAAGGTACAACCTTATGCATTAACTTCTAAATTTGCAGGATTAATATTAAATTTAAAACTATTTGAAGGCGAACGTTGTAGCTGCCTGTGCCATAAAGATGGTAGGAAAGCATCTACTATCTCTGGTGGAGATGCGTCAAACAATTTACCTCAAGTTGTAGAAGAACAAGGTCCACCACCCCCTCCACCACCACCTTTGCCTTTTTCACAAGGTCCACCACCTCCACCTCCTCCACCAGGGCCAGGAGGACTACCACCACCCATGCCTCCTCCTCTTATGCCATCAACTCCTAAAGCTCAATTTCAAAACTCATCGACAAATTTGGAAGTTCCAAAGTTACCTCAACAAACTATTCCATCACCAAAGGCAAAAATGAGAACAGTTAACTGGAATAAGATCCCCAGTGGGCAGATTTTCAATAGCGATAAGGAAAATCTTTGGATAAATTTTGCCAAAAGTTATAGTAATACGACATCCACCTTGGATTGGGAAGCTTTAGAAGGACTGTTTTGTATTCAGATTGAAAAATCAGGTAGCAGCCCAAATCCAACAATAACAAAAAATAGCAGTTTGGAGAAGACGACGAATAAAAGGGAGAGTAATGAGGTAGACAAACATGACAATTAGTTTTATTACTGACTTTTATCACCATTGTCTAACAATTTGTTGTTTTTGTACTTTTAAGATTCTGCTACTTGATGCAAAAAGGAGTTTGAATATCAACATATTTCTCAAGCAGTTTCGCAGGTATTCTTTCAATGTTCATTTCTTTAAAGATAATATTCATTAAATTATGAATGATTTATAATTTAAATGCATTTGATTTCAGTTCAAACAAAGATATAATTCAGTATATTATGGATGCCAACTCTGAAGATATTGGATCTGAGCGGTTGCGTGGTCTTCTTAAAATATTACCTTCGAAAGATGAAATAGAAATGTTAAAAGCTGTGCCGGAAACGGATAAGCTGCGCTTAGGAAGTGCTGAGAAATTTATTTTAGAATTGATACAACTCAAAGCGTATAGATTACGTATTGAAGCCATGCTTTTGAAAGAAGATCTTGATAATTGTTTTCACAGTCTTGAGGCATCTATTAATATCATCCTTCAGGCTTCACATGGTAAATCATTTCCGTTTACCCTTTGTTCTTGAAGTGGTATGTAGGTTTGTAAATGTGACTATGGTCAATTAAAAATAATTAACATAATTAATCTTTTCATTTGCAGAAATTAAAAACTCCAAACCATTTCAGGAAGTTGTTTTCATGATACTTGTAGCTGGAAACTTCTTAAACTCGGTATTTCATCATTTAGCTTTTTAAGAATTCAATTCAATTCGGTAATAATAATTAATATGAATTTTAGGGTGGGTATGCCGGAGATGCACTCGGTGTTAAATTGTCCTCACTGCAGAAAATAGCTGATATTAGGGGAAATCAACCTGGGATTAGTCTTCTTAATTTTATATCAATGGTTTGAAACCCATAATGAAATTCCCTTGATAAAAAATCTATTTTTGATTCAAGACAAAATATTGTATGTTTTATTGACAGCAAGCTGAAGAAAAAAATCCTGAACTGATTACCTTTGCTAAGAACATGGTATCGTTGGAAGAAGCCTCAAAGTATGATCTCAGTTTTTCTTCATTGTTTTTAATTTAGTTAATATACATTTTCTCATTAGATACATTATTGGTTGGAGCAAACTATCATTTAAAACAATTGCAATGCATAAAATTATCTGATTTTAGAACGAGCATAGACCAAGTAAAAGGCGAGTTGCTGACATTGAAGAAGAAAGTAGAAATAATTTGTCAACAGCTTGGGAAACCGGAGACTCCTAAAGAAATTAACGAACAATTAGGATTAGGTTTTCAAGTAACACAACTTTACAATTTTGTTTAACAATCTTTGTCTTGTACCAATAAAAAATAAATTTACAACTCTATTTTGGAATGTTTATCAGGATGCAAGATTGCAACTTGCAGACCTTGAAGACCACTTGGCCGAAGTCGAATCCGCCCGTATTGACCTCGCTCAATTTTTCTGCGAAGAGTTGCAAAGCTTTAAACTAGAAGAATGTTTTAAAATTCTCCATTCTTTTGTGGCAAGATGGAAGCAAGCGGCTGCAGAGAATCAACGAAGAAAAAAGCAAGAAGAGGAAGCTAAACAGCGTAGAAAAATTCGCGAAGAGCAGTTCCAAAAACGTTTACAACTTGGCTGGGAAACACCCCAGTCGGTTGAAAACTTCAATAATTCTGTACCCAACCACACAGTTTTGTATATGAAGACTTTGTATTATTTTATGTGAATTTTTAATTCATCTAAAATTTAATTTTCAGAATAAGACATTGGTGCTAAACCCAGAGGATGATATATTTATTGCATGTTCTCCAAGAGTAGTAAGGAGACGACTTGGTTCATACTCAGATAACGTAAATAATGCAAACAATGCTGGAGCAACCACCCCTGACCAACTGACTCTACCCTCTCCAGGTAGAGTTCGGAAAACTTTTCGTAGCTTAATGCCTGGTAAACTAACAACTTCTAATAATAATAATCATAAACATTTTTCACACATGTAAATCAGAATGCGGCAAATCATCAGAGTTAACAGGGAGCATTTACGGTTGTGGTGGGTGATTGGTTTGATAACTGTTAATTACCTCTTTAATAATTTTGCATCCAAACGGAGGATAGTAATCTATGCATGCATTTAAATACAAACTTATGCAAGAAATTAAAAGGATTTTAAACCGATAAATGTAGATGTAACACCGAATGGATCGTTGAGGCGCCGACGTAGCCGTGTTCCATCAGATGAAGATGAATCTGGATTGATGGACTTCTTAAGAGCATCTGGCCAAGATAGTAGTAGAGAAAGGAAAGGTGGGCCAGAACAATATGGCTCACTAGACAGGTCATGGTCCAGAAAGGGAAGGCGAAGACCTAATCTCATGGACTTTGTGAATGATGACCGTGAACGACCCTTGTCTCCTGCTACGGGATTTTCTGACATGCAGCAAAACACTGGTAGTGGGCCATCTGAGACATCAAAATCTGAGGTTAAATCCACCAAGGCAGAAAGTCCAGCGAGGTAAAATTTCACAATCTTCTTAAACTACGTTAATATTTTTCATGAAGGTATAGAGAAAACCAGAATTAGCTTTGGATCTATAATAATTCAACAGAGAATGGCGAGAAAGAATCGCTGCATGGTTTGTTGATTTGGAAAACGGCGGGAGTGGAGAAATGCCAAAGCGACGACCACCTCCAAGAAGATTTCAAAGGCGCCTTGGATTGGACACAATGGATCTTTCTTCTCGAGGCCTTGCAACTCTTCCAGAAGGGGAAATGGGTCAAGAAGAAAATGCTCTGCAGTCTATGAATACATATCAAAGAGTTTATCCGGACCGAAGATCTTCCTTGAAGGTGAACACGGATGTCGTCAGCGCAATGGAAGCTATTGAAGGTATGTGCTAGTTGTAATATCAAGTTTGATATTTGTAATTGTAATATGTGATTAAATATTATTACATGGTTTTACAGAGGTGCAAAGCCCCACGAAAGAAAGAACCTTGTCGAGAAGAATGTCAGAAAGGACGCTGAGTCAAGAAAATCAGCCTGAAATGAATAAACACAGTTCCAGTGGAAAAGTATTCCTCCATTTATATTTGAAAATTAGCAATAAAATTATATGAAATATTAAATTATATTAAATGAAAAATATTTACTCTAGGATGGCGGTGGTGGAAGAAGATCACTTATTGAATCTCTTGGAGGTGAAAATCATAATGAAAAGTTGGTGCTTTACATCCCAGAAAAGTCTCTTCCAACTCCAACCACAACAGCAAGGAATTTAAAGAGATCCCCATCACACCCAGGAGAAAGGCCTAAACCTCAGAGCACATCAAGTCCCACTACGGTCAATTATCCAACCGGTTCTGGAGAAGGCTTTGACAGATTCGCATCCATAAGACGATCCCGTCGTTATAAAAAAGAATCCGAAACTCCAGCCACGAATGGGCTTTCGAGATCAGGCTCGTTATACTCTACAGTGAAACACCGAAGCTCATCCAAGTCTGAGATTGACAAACCAGAGGAGCCTATAAAAGCAAAAGACTTGTCACCCACTTCCACAACTAATGACTTCTCATTTAGAAACTCCAGAACTAATATCAAAAGTAAACCAGAAATTAAATCAACTGCTGATGACTTAAAATCATCTCGTGTAACAAGTCCATCAGTAATTATGAGTACGAATGGAACATCGGTTGTTCAAATTCGTGGACCAGCAACCTCACAAGTAGGATCCAGAGATGCAGGTCGAAGTTATAACAGTAGCTCAAAAACGATGCTAAGTAGTTCACCAGGTACAGCAGAGAGAGATGAAGGGTTTGAGGAATCTCATAGTTCTCTTTCTGAGACAAATAGCCAGACTGAATCGCACAATATTGCCATTCCTTCTAAATCCAAGGAAAGAAAAACAAGTTTCCGGTCATTGGGAACAAGTTTCAGAGCGAAATCCCGACCAGATAACTCTACTATTGAAAATGAAACGGGTAGTTTGATGAATAATAATAATAACAATAATAATATAAATAAGAATAGCTCTAGAACAAGTCTGATGAGTTCTCGGAGCTCCTTGACAAGTCAAACTACAGTGGGCACCGTTAGAGAAAACAATGATACAAATGCAAAGCGAAGAAGTAATAGTACTGTAAAGGCTCCTGATGTTAAAATGTTGTCCCAGTCTGTTACCTCTGTTCCACTTCAATCATCCGCATCCTTTTCTGCTTCAGATTTCAGTCGACCAAATTTAATTGTCCAAAAGAATTTTAAAAATCAAGGTTTGAATTCTACTTCGACGACATCTCTTTCGACTGAAAAACCCAAGTCTAATGGGAAAGGTTTAACTCCCAGAATTCTTAGCTTCATGAGACCAACTGCTTCCAGTACTGCAAAGGATAAGGCGGAAGCAGCTGCAAAAGCAAGTAAAAGCAAAGGTTCAAAGAAATCCTTTCGATAAGCCGATACATCGATAAACAAGAAATGCAATGAAGACATCAAACAAGGTCAACAGTAACAAGAACTTTATGGACGTTGTCCCACCGTAATTTTTGTCAAATGTTGAACCCACTTTTAACTATTAACCCTGATTAATTTATTAAGAATAATATTTTTACAGTGATTTTAGCCAGTATTCATTTCTTACTTCATTAGAATCAACATTTTAAAAAGCAAGAAGAAGATAGAAAAACTCTTATTGCAGCATACTATCATATGGGTTATGCTTTTAAGTCATAAATAAATAACAGCATTTATAAACTAATTAACTTTCAGGGAGCCGATAGGCACAACCAGCTTGACATTTTTTAAAAAATATTCTTTTCTGCATACTTCAATTAGTTTTACTTATTGTATACTTGTATCCCGTTTCATTCAATCAGTCTTAAGGTTAGTGATGAATTTCAAAACTGGCTAAAATTGTAACCTTTTGGCTTTTATAATTTTAACTGTGCTATTTTAAACTACGTGAGAATATTTTTTTAATGTGAAAATTACAAATGCTTGCTCTCGGTCGAAACTTTATACAGATTTTAACGTTTTAATAAAAAAAATTAACAAAATAGAGCTGAAGAAATTAAGGATTTCATACCTATTTCATTAATGTTAAGGATAGGGACTGCATTTTGAATACTATAATAATAATACGCACTCAAAAACTAATGCAGACTCAGACAACTATGTTGACCGTATACATTTTTACTAGGCTACATGTTTTTTTACAGCTCTTATGAAAGTTTTTTTTAAACTGAGGTTTAACAAATAACTAGAATAGCCATAAATATTATGAAGAAGTCAGGAAAGAAATTCCATTCGTTGGGGTTCTATTTATATGTACTTATTTAGATATACTACCTGTCCAGGTGACATACATTGATATGTTTCTCTAAACTTACGCTTTGACCCTGGAGGAATCAAATGCAATTGATGTATACTATAAAGTAAAGAGCTTTAGAAAATTTTACGTCGTGAGGTATTTAACAGATTTTCTCATCTATTTTTAATACTCTTTTTGTGTTTAAACTTAAGTAAAAAAATCTAACCGTTGCTTCAGACTTTAATAATAAATCGCTTTTTAAAGGTATAAGAAAAATTGTCTATTACATACGATATATAAAGAATGAGCGGATTTTTAAAAAAGATAAGTGCTATTTTGGTATTTTATACATCTTTTTTTTAGTATATAACATGCATCATGCATAATATTTGTTTACCTATTATATCTACAATTATTTTCCCTATAACTTTTATGTATAGTTACCCAAAAAATGAGATTAACAGACTCATCTTCAAATTTTCTACCTGGCTTACCAAAAAGTAACAAATTAGCTATCAACTAAATAAGTTTATGAATATAATATAACAAAGATTAATCAGCTATCCAACATTATTTCGTCGATCGCATTGTGTGTACTAACAATAAAAAATACAACAATGAAGATAATAATAATAATAATAACTAGAGAAAATAAAATACTGATAATGTGGCATTCTTTAATTAGAAGTTGGCATAATTATGTTAAATACTTTGTTGCACTATGTTCTAAAGTAAAGGTGTATTTGCATGGATAAGTAATAATTATTGAACTTAAATTAGACTAGTTAAGCAAACAAAAAAGTGCCGTTTACGATTACGAGATTTGCCTAACACCTGCACAGATAAATGGTCGATAATTTATATATATATATTATATATATATACATATATATTTGTAACTGGATAAGAGATAATAATTGTATTTAACTTTATTGCCAATATATTATACGTGGTTGTTAAATAGACACGTCTCCCTCTCTTTTGATGAGATCATTCTGGTCAGCATAATTTGGAATGGGTGGTGAATGTAAAGTCGTGAATTTTGACTACTATAATAAACAGATAGATTAAGATGTCCTTGATGAAAGCAAGATATTTGGACTGGAAAAAATAAAGATAGATTGGGCACATAAGTAATTTTCGTGACGATGATGATGATAATGTCTATGATGATAATTTTAATGATGCCAAAATGCCAATACATAAAGACGTGTATAATAAACAGGTATTCAACCAATGAAATCTTATCTCTCTGCATCATTTTTTTTCATGAGAAAAGTGGTTTTACTTTTACTTCCATTTCATTAAGTTGCATCTATGCATATCCACCTGAGTACACACGCAATACAAATTATGCCTGGAAATGTTAAGTATTCACTGTTCAACCTGGAAAGACATTTTTTATATTGTTATTCTGACTCTGTGCGTCTTTCTCAGGTTTCCAAAGACGGTTTTCATTACCTTTGTAGTAAAAAAGAGTAAAACATAATTTCTTTCTGCAGGAAGGTCTAGCAGATTCGTCTATCATGCATGATCCACGAATGTTGTAATATCTTCATGAACTTTTTTCTCTCAGTTGTCAGTAATTATTAAGACGAAATGATATAAGTCAAATGAATTTGTGTAAAATTTAAATTTTGCATGCAAGAAAAAGGATTCCAGCTTTAGAAATCAAAATTAGCTGATTCTCATCCATTTGGATAATTATAAAGAAGCATTGTTGTAAGCCACAACTTGCAAGTTAATAATAATGATTTTGCGTTTATTTTTAGGTGCGTTTTTTATTCTTTTGTGAAACTTTGGACCCATTCACCCAGTGTAGGATATAAAATATAGCGTGGTTACTGTTCAGTAAATTCAAAGGCACACGAACAGTTTACCATGATAAAAAATATAAGTTTACTTTACTATATCTGCTTCATCATAAAATTAATATTATATCTTCATGTTCTCCCGACTCCATCCATCCATCAAATCAATTTAAGTACAAGTAGCGAAGCTAATGCTTATGAATATTATAATTCCTCTGTATCCTCTTGTACATGGAGAATGACTTTAAAGATTAAATTCAAGTGACATGAGAAAGACAGGATTTTCCACAAAGAAAAGAAATGCGAATGAATGAATTAGAAAAGACAAGTCATTTTTATACTTTTATTAAATCTATGATAAGCAAATAAACCATTCACAACGCTCGAAGAAAGTATCGTCAGTTATCTATTGAACTATTGGAAACCATTGGGTTTATTTGAAACTATTTGGGCTTATTTTAAA
>JAQFZZ010001314.1:0-11660 GCA_034696405.1 Isotoma caerulea
AGCAGCAAGCAAGCAAAGCAAACGACAATAATAATAGAGAGACCCTTTTCTTTCCTCTCTCGCAGAGTAACATTAACTTCCCATCATCATCTGTTGTCATTTTGTATAAAAATCATGAGTCATATCTACAAGTCTCTCACTCTGCTCATCGGAGAGACGGAACTCGGGACATGACATCACGCTCTAAAGGATCTGATTTAGGTTTTTTTATTCAAGACTTTCCCTACCTACCTACACAAGCTACCTATTGAAGCTTCAAGATTCAACTTTTACGTTAAGTTTCCCCTTTCTCGAGATATTTTCCTGATTCGGGTTGCTTAGTATAATACACTGTGAATAGTTGATGGTTCTATGTAAGCATATGCAATAGTGTATAATGGTAGTGTATCTTACTTTTACTTTCACCCACCCAGTTCAAGAGGCATGCATTCCACTATACTACTACTTATGCATATTACATGAATGGCGTGCTCCAGTTATCTCATTCTCTTACAGAAAAGCTTTGCTTTTTTACCTCGCCCTGGCCTGCCTGGGCTGTAAGTATGTATTACATTACATAATAACTTCTTTGCAGTAGCATGTAGCAAGTAGGATGTAGAAGTGAAAGTAGTGGTGGTTTTTTGTCTATAGACAAGTTTCATCATACAATATGTTAAGCATGTATTTAACCTCCGTAAGGAGCTCTTAGGCAAAATTGAGATTCCTCAAGTTTACTAAACCAACGCAACGAAGGAGGAGATCCGGTTCATTCAACCGGATGATCATCATCAAACAAGGAAAAGTTCCTTGGTCTCTGCCCTCTGAAGAGAAGATGAGGCTGATCAAAGATCCTTATGTGCCTAACTTTTATTTTTACCATACTGTATGCTACCCTTCTTTAATGTGAATAATGTCCTTTTTACATCTTCCTCTTTGGACAAGCTTTCTTCCATAGATTTAAGGCTTTTTGACGGATTTAGCGAACCGTACACACAAAGAAAAATCAATACATTATGCACTTTGCTAACCAATCTACTTCAGCGTGAAATTATTGACTTTTTGATTTAATTACGACGTGCACATTTTGTATAAATTATTGTTTAAATATTTGGTACAAAATTTTTTTATAAATTCAGAAAATTAATTGTTGAAAGATATTTCTTATCAGTCAAGCGTAATTTGAATATTCTAAAAGTCTTAAAAACGAGGTGGTACGTTGGAAGCTTTTATCTAGGTTTTCCCTTGCGATTTAATAAGTGCTCTGCTATCCACCAAAAGCAAATAGTGACTATAGCATATCCATCGACTATAATTTTGAAAAGTGTGTGTAATTAAGCTCCAGAAGTTGGGAGTGTTCTTCCTTTAAAGAAGTATTCATTACCCAAACCACACTACCACCTACCTAACATTTTCACCTAAAGTAATGTCAGTTTCATTTCCCATCGGAATTGACTTGCCTATTAGTTCTTGTATTAAATGGATGATTAGAATGAAATGAGATGGCTTTTCCAATCGATTTTTCAACTTCACATTTCTTTACCTACTCATTCTCTATCTAGGTTATGTACGTGTGTGCAGGCAGGTGTAAGTAGGTATAAAATAGTATGTGTTCTGTTAGCATCAGCAGTCATTCGATTATATCAAGAAAAGCCATTACTAAAGTGATTGTACTATTTTACACATGTAGGAGGAAAAAGTTATCTTAAACTAAATTTGATCCATGCTACTTTACAAAAATATCTCTTACTACTGCTCTAATATTATAATACCTACAAAGGAAAAACTATTCCAGTAGTACGACAAGGCCTTTCCAAAAAAAATTCTATTCAACATTTCGACATTCAACACCATCAGGTCTAAATTTCTACCAGAAATAGAAAGACTCGTTGAGTGTTGAAGAGTGAGAGTTGACAACAAGAAGTAAGTGTTGAGTCTAATATGGAGAAAGTGTTGTAAGCATTTGAAGAAGGAGAAAAGGATAGGGAAAAACATCTAAACTTTTTTCTTCTTCAAGAATTGGTCCAACTTCCTCCCATTCTTGACAGTAATAAAACAGTTTAGGTCTTGAAACGAGGGTAAAACTCTACAGAGACTAGACTAAAGGTTCTACTAACATACAACAGTTAACAGCAATATGTAGTAGGGCCAACCTAAAGGAACGAAACCGACCCAAACCACCACCACCACCAGAAGAGTCTCTTTCTTCTGATTGTGATGGTGATGCTGATAGGAAAAAAGTAAAAGCAAGAATGAGATAGGAAACGGGTACAATGAGGGTAGAAAATTGATTTTACTCAGAAGAAAAAGAAATGCTTCTAGTCCGCTCGCAAATTTTCACAAAGGGACTTACTTAGGCTGATGCATCTTGCGAATTTGTACACGATTTAAAACTCTCTTGACACCATTTTTACCATTCGACCGATAATGCTCGTTCTCTTACCTACTACAACCTACATCACCACCTTATTTATTAACCACTGCATTACCACATGGCTTCTCTCTGTCTCTCCTTATCTTCTCTTTACTTAAATACGACATCCAATCTTTGTTGCTGATTATCAGGAATGGAACGAGTGAATGAAACTTACAATCAGTTAATGATTGTACGCTTTATGACTTCTGATTAGAAATACTGTAAATGTAGGTGAATTTGCAATCTAAATTCCCACACCGTTGACCATTTGCTTTTATATTTCGTTATTTTAACTGAGGAGACGAGAACGAACTAACAATTACAAAGTGTAATACCAGTGTGGATGAATATTACTCTGGCAGATTTAATTCATAAGTGTATCGTGCTAGACATTCAAAAACAGATGGGTATATTTGACTTTCTCCGTTACAAGTCATAAAATTTAGTGATTGTTGACTACAGAACAAACTTGTGTGTGTGTGTAATATCTAATGTGACTAGTCTATTATTATTCCAAACTATTATAAGAATGCAAGTTTATATTTAATTTTTTAGGGTGTTATTCCTACTCCTACTTACTTACTTACTCTTGTATTATAATAAAAGTATGTCAGTTTGGTAGTGAAGTAATTTACATAGTAAATAATGGGCAGTACCAAAAGGTAAGTAATATGCATGCATGAACGTTCGTTTTGCCAGAGGGACTCTCCCATCTCGTGTTTTATTGCGAGTTAGATGCCAATTTGCAAACAACTCATTTAGATTCAGCAGACAAGACACAGTCAACAGTATACTATATCTATGAATGAACGAAACACATATACAGCAAGTAGTTTTTACTTACTTTCTCAGCTGATACTTAAAAGAAAATTCCCACAAAGTAAAAAAGCCAAAGGTAGAATGTAAAAAATAAAAACTAAACACTGATGTATCTGAAGTTATAAGTAGTAACTTTATTTATTCAAACTTCTCCTCAGTCAGACAACTATCCATTCATTCATTCTAACTTTAGTATAAAAAATACATCATATAGTGTGCTTACTCTTTCCTGTGAGTGAAACCAAAATCGAATAAAAACTGATACATGTCTTAAGGCATTCATTACTGTAGTAAATACCAAGACACATAATTTACCTTATCTATTATCTACCTTACCTTGCATGCTTAGTGAAAAGAAGAAAGTGTTATTTTAGTTTCAACTTTATTATTTTTCTTACTACACCTATATTTTTTTACCCTTGTGGAAGTAGAGTGGGCATGGTGAGCAATCTGATAATTATCCACACGTGTCTTCTTCTTATTAGGACATATCAAGTTCTTTACATAAATCTTTTTAAGAAGGCTTTTGGGCATATGGCAATATTTTTTGCGGTATCTGATGGATAATGGGTTTCTTGTGGATGATATAGATAGTATTTGCAACTCAAAATCAACCTAAATTAAAACGGGAGTCAGTCTGCTTTATCTATTGTGTTTTTGTCTTTTCTCTGCTCATGGTCACGGGAAATTCGATAGTTTCGTCCTATCGCAAAGTAAAAGTCATCAGACCTTTCTGACATGCAGACAGGATACCTTTTGGGTATTGAATACTTCATTGTACATTGACTTTTGAGAACCTTTCGTAGCTCCAGCATACACATTAAAAATTCATTGAATTTACCATTCATCACGATACCAAAAGGCATATATCATATTTATAAGTTTATTATCAACTCTATAAAAACCGCAGGATGCTATAATGTAAAACATGAAGATAATATCCATTCTGACTTTCTCCAGGGTGAGAATATAATAATAGCATAGAATCGAATATAGGTAGAAAACTTGTTACTCTTCTCATATGGTTATTACTATTATATCATACTTTTAACTAGGTATGGCTTAGATAGTTGAAGTAGATACGAGTTGTTATGTTTCTTAATGTAATGATAATGTAGAGCAAGTATCATGTTGAGATACTGCTGGTTGCAGTATGATAATATTTTATATTCGATTACTTGTTTAGATGAAAATTCTACCAGATAAGAAAAAGGTCACAGGATTACATTTCATGAAGGTCTATGTAGGTAATCTTTTCCTTTCATTTCCATCAAGATAATACCTAACTGTATACGCACCCTGTGCACACACAAAAGAGTAAAATACACATGTTAAAGTTCACAAATGTACGTAATGTAATGTGGGTAGGTAGAGTTATTATAAACCCAAGTTGGACTAAATAGCTATATTTAATAATAATCTTTTTGCTACGTACAGCTTAATAATTTTATAGGAAATCTACCACACCAGTACCCCATATAAAATGTTTGTATAAAATTTAATGGTATAAAAAGGAATTTTATTTCACGACTTTTGCAAATACATTGGTAGGTTTTAGTTTACCTCTTGAGAGAAAGGGATTATTAAAGAATAACTTTAGCAAGCACGCAAAACAAAACTCCTACGCTGTTTACGAAAGTGAAACAATTTAAGATTAAAAGTAAAAGTTTTTGCGAAGTTGCAAACTATTAGTTTTAAAATACGGACAATGGTGTTGACTTTACAATTGTAATTTAATTCAGTTTGTGTTTTTTACTGAATAAATGTAAGCATGCATTTAGCTCAGAAAATTAATTCGTTATTTAGTTTAATAGAACTTTGTGGAAAGTTAAATATGTTAGCAGAACATTGTTTCATAGTTAAGACATTGTTTTAAAATTACCAATAATCAACAAAAACGAATTATTCCAAGGCATACATGTTTTAAAGTGAAATTACACTTTTATAATCGGTATTTCGATCAAGAATCGTAAAAGTAAAGGGCAGTGAGTCCCTAGAGCCTAGCAAAGGATCGAAAAACAAGTATAATTCCTTAAACTTGAACGTGAAGGACGAGAATGACGCAATTCCTTTGTTTTCACGAAGATAGTGGAAAGTAAAAAGGAAATGAAATTGAGCTCTGAGAGTTGCAAATGTTACGCTGAGAATCAATGACTCGCTATCTGCAATGCAATGGAAATGGATTGGTTTGCAACTTCGTCCATGTCATGTTCACTCTATTATCCTATCTGCTCAAGTAGAACCGACTTGGTAACCCGCAGCCGGAGACCCCATGGGGAAAGCCTGGCCTGGCCTGAACCTAATATACACAGCAGATGCAAAAAGTGTAAGAAACCAACAAGCCAAGCAACCAACCAGTGTGGATCACGAGCCTTTACACATACATAAGTCAATAGGACAAGAGAGAAAGTCACCTCCGGGTAGCAAATTTGACAAACTGTGGAGACCAGAATGATTCATATTCCTTCCACACTAAATAGTCTTGGTACACCATTTTCTCATTAAATTTATCAATACATTATAAATACAATATACGATGTAGCATTTCTTCCTTCATCATTTAATATTGAGGGCTTAAGACGAAGACAAATTGCAAACATTTTCTTAAATAAAACCCAAATTATTGATAAAGACAAGCTAATTGCACAATGATTGTAATCAAAAGTACAATACACAACAATTCTTACTTTCTTGCAACACACCAATGTTCTATATAGCATAAGAGCAAGTTTTCTTCATTATAATACAAAGTGCAAAACGCTGCATAATAAGGAGAATGTAAAAATAAAAAGCGTCCTACATAATAGACAAGCATATATAAGCGATAACACATGGTACACTGTTCTATTTGCAAACTTTCATGTAAAAGAAATGATGGAGAAAACACTGCACTATGTATTCTGTTAAGTTGCACAGAAATATTCATGATTCACTCAGCCACTCGATCATAATCAGGAAGACAGGGAGACAAGATGTGACATAAAGTAGACTAACCATGAAGTATATAAAGTAGATAAAACCGAAACAGATATATCTCTCTCTGTATGAAATTTATATAACGTAGGTTTTATTAAGTTCACTATGTAAATAAAGTAAATGTTACAAAATCTACTGTGCTGTAAAGAATGAAAGAATATGTACAAATGATACACCTACTACTATAGCAAAGTTTCAGGTACATCAGATTAACATGAAAGACAGAATCTTCTTGTTAGATCCGAGTCTTGCTATTTTTTTCCCCAGTGTTACTTCATCAAGGAGCTATTCCCTTCTCATAAAATATTATCTCTTTTGTTTTTCTCCAAGTATATTAGGGAAAGTTATATTGTTACATTTCCTTTAAAAATAATACACTTTCATGCACTCTACTCTATCTCATCTCTGTGTATTGTATACATAGAAGAGACAAGATAGAACTGGAGTAAAGCTGAAGAATGCAAAGGTGTGTGCATGACAAATTTATTTTGCACATGGTTATGACATGTTAGAAACAAGTGAAACTCCATTCTAGGGAAAATCTACTTCATGTGAATAAACATAATACAGTGAGAAGAGGTAAAAAATACATAGAGGAAAGAGGACGAGTAAGTTGAGCAGGTGGGTAAGATAAATGTACATTTTCTGCAATATGTAAAAAGCTTATTTATTCAGAGAATAGAAAGTTGAAGAAAGTGTGTGAAAGTAGTAAAACCCAGCTAAAAACCAACACAGAAATCTACAAGCATTGCAAACATTAGCAGAAAGCGTTTGAAATATATCGACGTAAAGATATGCAAATATAAATAATGTCTGTCTGTACATAATAAAATAGGTTCAGCAGATAGATCTAGGGTGGAGGTGGGTGTATCTATCTATCTTCCTCCTCGTGATATATCAAGTCACTCAGGCGGGGCAAATGTTGAATGTCACGGACGGATACAGATATATTATAGCAAAGTAAAATGGTATAGATTTAAAGTAGGAAGTAGGTGCATTTACTTATATGGGGAGTAAATGTAGAAGGATCTATTACTTTATACAATGTTCCTGGCATGTGATTTACCTTTCGTGTGTTTTGAATAAGGTTCTTCTGTGTTCAAAAGAAATTTCCTTGTTGATTTATTACTTCACTACTTGTGTCAACTTGCACATGATAGTGTCGCTTATGACTTGGCTAAAACTGGTGTTCATGTTCATCTGTCTGTCTGCCATTTGGGTTTTTACTTAAAGAAAATTTATACTTTCTCCACCCATATCTATAGAAAAAAATACAAGCAAAAGGTTGGAACTTGGATAGAAGTTCTACATTCCTACATTCCTACAACAATGATCACTAAATCGGCTCTCCAGCTTGACTACTGGAAGAACTGCTGAGGTTTATGTATAAGACTCAAGAGTGTGAAACTTCCTCTTGTGTATGTGTAAGAATAAAATATGGTACAAAGTACGAGAAGAATAAGTAACTTACACTAGGGAATACTTATGTAATATAATACAATACAATATTTCGCTACTCTAGACACCTACCTAGATGGTTTGAAGGAGAAAGCTAAAGCAAGATATTACACATTACGTTTACCTATAATGTCCTTTCTCCTTACTGTAGAGGTATGCATGCATACAGAAGTATGTAATGGGACTGCCACCACCGACATAATAACACATCCTGCTGGGAAGAAAGAGCTAACATTTTAAATTCTGAATGAAAACCTCCATGATGCCCATTGTCATGTCGTGTCATTTTTACTTTTACGTTGCCTTCTGCCACTCTACATTACTCTGCATTAGTCTCAGTCGCACATAACATACTGTTCATGATATCATTAGAATATCCTTTCTGTCACCGACATTCCACATTTCTCCACTCTCCCAACCCATTTCTCTACATATTCCTATCACATTACAGATACATAAAGCTCAGCTGGAACTTTCACCCAAAAGTCTAAATTGTAAAACCATACATACATGTTATATCTTCATATGCTGTCTGTGAACAAAAAATACACTATAGAGCTAATATTGATGTTTCGGATGCTTATGCATGTATGTGTAGATCAAGCTTTAAAAGCAACATTGCCAAGCATGATAAAACTATATAGTAGGTTACACCCGTCCTCTATATCTTGATAATTATGATGCAGGAGCAATTCACGCAAACTGGTGAACAGCCCAGAAGGGAAAGCCCAAGGTTATGAGTTTGGTTTTGCTAAACTACCATTAAATAGTAGCATGCATGAACATTACACTACACTCATACTTTTACCAAATTTTCCTACTACTATGATCATACTTGATATTGGTAATAGGAATTATATCACTAGCCATTACATTATATTCTTCAACTGTGTAGCATAGCAGAACTCTATGTATTTTCATGTTCTGTTCTATTTCTATGTTTTCCCTTAGTGATTTTTTATCTCCCAAATCGACCAAGGTGCTTTGCTCTAAATTTGGCATTTTGTATTCAGTCTCTGTTGTGCCGACCCAGCTCTTGTACATATGTAGCCACCTACTTCTTACAAACCAGCACTAGTAGTAGTAGTAGTAATAAGGAGCAAAAAGCAATACCTTTTTTCTAACCTTGGTCCTATGATCTTTACCCTCCCTTTCTACTTCTACTACTAACCTGGTCATTCTTGCTGGTCTGAAATAAAGAGTTACATTACAACACATATATTCTTTCCCAATGTTGAAAAGTCGTATTTGTATCAGACAAGCAGTCAAGTCAGCATTGCTCCATGAATGGTATAAATAATATCAAACATTTATAATCCGTGTAGTACAATAGAGCTGAATTATTACTCGCCCATTTCTTTTACTCCTGCCCTAACCTTTACTTTCACTGCGAAGAAATATTTTACTTATGTAACTTTTGTAGACATTAAACAACCCTCCAGTATATTTTTACCTACTTATAATCACAATCTGGACACATATAAAAATATACCACCTACAAAGATTACATTATGTATTATTTTCAAGTTGGTAATTTCGTTAAAAAGCTTCAAATTCAATGCACTTTACTTTGGCATTGAAGGAGTTCACTCTGGATACCTCAGCTACTTACTTACTTACCTTACCTTGATAAATATAACCACAGGCATTATATTCTATAGGGATATCAGAATTCAGTAAAATGTTGATTTGATACAATGCTGGTCTGGTGTTTTTAGTACGTTGTACTTGAATACTGGTGCTTTTGATTCTATACGATTTCTCCACGTCAAAAGAATGAGAAGCCTGACAGAAGGCCATTAGAAGGGAACAGAGGAAAGCTGAGGGAGCCATAGGCTCTTTCTACTCTGAAAAAGAGTTTCAATTGAATCTCCTAATGCAATGCAATGGATGTAATGTTCATAATGGTGATGCTGATGTGTCTTGTATGTTCACTTCTACCTAGGTGAATTCCTTAGGTGAGTTCTTTCTTCAGATATATTCTACCCAATATTCCATTGTATATTCCAAGTATTTCAACCAAACCACCATTGAATGTAAAAGACATGAAGTTATTCAGTAATACAAAATACAATTTACTTGTGACTATACAGTACACTACACTATAATAATACAAAATAGATCACGAGATGAAAATACATTCTGTACTTCCAAACTTCCAAGCAAAAGCATAATATTTACAAGAATAAAGATTTCCCTCGTCCAAGTCTAGACCAGGACCAGGGGTAGGCAACTATATTTAGAAAAGTACAACACAACAACAAAACAGTCATTGCCCGCTGCATTATTATTGCACCTTATTATTGCATGATCCTTTTTTGGCGTTCTAAGTCAGTGAAAGCTTTTTCTATCCAGAATAGACTTGAAAGAATACGAGGCTTTCTCTTGGATCCGTTGGCTGCCGGCATGTTGCCTGACTTGGTAAAACTGAAAGAAAAGTCGATCTATTATTTGGATGGAGAGCCCAAAGCCAAGCCATACCCAAGCTAAGTTCCCCTTTCTTGTTTAGAATAATGGAACCATTTTGCTTTCACTTTGATCTATGAACACCTTGTTATTATTCATTTTACCTTATAGAACGACACTCAGTTGATCCCTTCAAGTTTTAACACTATGTTACGCAACCCAAGACTCAAGACCCAACCAGAAACAAAATTATCAGCAAAGCAAAGCAACAACTCTGCTGTTATTGCTATAATAGCCACGTCTACCATTATATCCCACATTTTGCTGAAAGATTAACTAGAAAGTAAACTCTGTGTCTCTCTTTATATAACCTTATAAAAAGAAAGATAAGTTCCACTCACCTGCTTTATAGAAATCTATTGAAAACTTTTAAATCCAATTTTCCTATACTATTATTGTCTTATTGTTAACCAAGACTAAACTCATGAGAAGAAGATAGATAGATCTACAGGGAAAAAATCCGTAATGAGTAATGACTGATCAAAAGAATGAATCCTTTGTGGTTTGGTTAGGAATATGGCTTTCCCTTGTCTAATTAGAAATCTTCGTTGCTGTCATCATTATTTTATCACAGCTTCTCTATCATTATCTCTCTATACTTACTTACACTGCACTGCAAGCTGCTTTCACTTTGTACTCTTACCTTAGTGTATTGTGTGTTAAGGCTAACTCTCATCTCATTTTAAGTCACACCGCATCCACATCCTTGTACTTTAGCACCGAGCGTGAAATCCTTTGAAACGTTTTCGCTTTTAGACGAAACTTATCAGCAACCTTCTCAAATATCTCAAGAGTGTTTTTACTTACAATTACTACGTATGTTAGTTTGGTTCTCTACCAACCATTATTATAAAAAGAGATAAATGGAAATCTTCAGTCAGTCCTTTTCTATCTCTCTCTATATTCTATATACATAAACATACATTCTTACATGGTAGTGTGAGTCTTGAGTCTTTGCTTGGAAGTAAATGGAAATTATAGATAAACCGCATCATATCACATCGATGTGAAAAGCTGACTGTTGTAAGTTTTGTGATGTGATCCAGAAGGGAATGGAAGAGTAACCCTCCTACTTCCTTTTCAAAGATTGGGAGTTAAGATAAGGCCACTCACCTTTTTAAATAATAGTATTAGCTTTCAATGAAAAAGGTAAATGAGGGTTCTTTCCCAATCTTTATTGAAAATCAGTCTATCTCGCTTTCTCTCTATTTCTGTCTATATTTCACTATCTCCAATGGGCACTTCCCTCTTCTTTTCGTTCAAGTGATCTTGTTCGTTTTTCTCTCTCAATTCCAAAGAAGTTTAGAAACTGCTGATTCGGTCAACATAAACCTACAATTTTAGTCTTACTCTTCAGGAAAAAAGCTAGAGTGGAGAACTTTAAGCTTTTACTTCATAATGCGTACAAAGGTATGTAGAAGCATGTAAGAATTTCTCTTCAGAATAAAACAGATGACCAAGCTAACAACCTGACTACAAATTACACAAATAGCAGTTCTAACTTTCGTTTATACAGGGTGTTTTAAAAAGATGAGTTCTTTTAACATTT